>WJSH01001349.1:8893-19523 GCA_009757365.2 Lepidium campestre | reverse complement strand
CAATTTATAAACTTCTTCACATAGAGTGAAAGGAGCTTCTTCCTTGTAATTTTCATGCCACATCATTACTATTTATTTATTATTATTATTTTTATATTCCTTGTTATTTTTGTCGCATATTTCTAGTTTATAGTTGAGGAGGTTGATGCAAATTTGATAAAACAGGAGCCAATACCGACTTAGTTTTTATAATTTATTTTTATAACTATAAATTTAAAGGATTCTAGTACAAAAGTTTGTTTTATAAATAACTATTTAACTTGAATTCAAAATCGACAGCATTGAAACAATGTTATCAAAAGCGGTGAAAATATACCAAGAAGCAAGTCGCTCAGTTGACTTGTCTCTAATCTAACTTGGTATTAAGTAGTGAGTTCGAATCTCATTCTGCTCCAGTTAAAATATTTAGGTTATAGATTGTGTCTTATTGATCTAAATGTTTGAGAGCTTTATCCTGGCTCAGGCAAACGGAATACAAAAATAAAAGTGAGAAAATATCTTAATTTTTTGATCAAGTGGTGAAATCCAATTTTGCAATGTATTATTCGGATATTTATGTTGATTCTGTTTTGATTTGTTATTTTCTGAAAGCAGATTTGGTTTGATTCTTCGGATTCAAGTATTTTGACTGGTTCTAGTGTGCATATAGTAAAAATATAAGAATATTTTTGTGAAGATAAAAAGTCTAGGTAATGAAAAAACAATCTAAGGAAAATTTGAATCGAATATTCGATCATATTACTTTAACAAATTATGAAATTTCTTAAACCTATACTTTTCGTGTTATTCAGTTGTTATTGTTGATGTGATCCAATATTAATATGAATGATGTTTTTTTTTTTTCTTTTTCGATGGAAATATAGATGATATTCAATAAAGGAGTGATTTGTTAAAGTGGTAGCTTTTGCTGCAAGTTGCTTTCTCTCTGCCTATTCTCTTTCTTTTATGCTCTAAACTATATTCTAATTATTATGGTTAGAATTTAGGAGAATAGTATTTTTTTAAAACCCAAGATTTGTTCGATAGTGAATATATATAAATAAATGAAACCAAATATAATACACATGAAAGTGGAGATTTTCTAGACCTCTATATATATGCATCGTTAAACTATTTTTTATTGAGTAGTTTGAGTATGTGGAAAAACTAGATTATAAAATTTCCGTGGAAATATACGATCTCATAATTTCATTAACATATTATAGTTGGTTGTCGTTATCTATTTAAAAAAACTCTTAAATTATTATTGTTGTGGTTGTGGGCAGAGGTGTGCCTATGATTAAGAAAATAAGGCATTTGCTTCGTCTCCCTTCAGATAAATATATATTTGGGAGTCCTTAAATTTTTTTTAAATTATATATTATAATAGTTTTCTAGTTTATATATTATAGAACAATCAATTTTCGATCTTTGTAAATATCTTTTTTACAAGAATATAATATTTTTTGCGAGAATTAAGCTCTTTCGATAATTAGGTTGAATGTAGTTTCAACTGTCTCTGCTAAAAGAAATTTTCAAATATAAAATTATTTAAATCTTGTTTAGAATTATATCACAAAGAATGACTTAGTTAATATATCTATAGAAAAAATAGATAGGAATGAAACTATGAAACTTTTGTGAAATTTTTTGTTTTTTTTGTTTTTTTTGTTTTTTGTTTCAATACCGATTTATTAAATATGAAAAGGAGGAGCTTTATGTTCTTACAAGAAGATACAAACCAACTAAAAACTTAGGAATTAAGGAACAAAGTAGAGAACATTACTTGAAAAAAGATAAACTAATAAGGAAAGAAAAAACTAACTAGAACGATACCATTACGGTTCACACCCTATCCTTACGGCTGCTTGATCAGGGTGGGTACTTCAACTTCGAATAGATACTTCTGAGGGTCTTGATGAAGGAACTTGTACCAATATCTAAGTATCGGAGACGCTTAGTAATAATGTAGTTGTTAATCTCCATATGGTCATGTTTGTAGAATAATTACGAGGCTTTTGTTTAGGTTCTCCTAGAGAAAATAATCCAGCTTGGAAGGCCTCGTGAGATACAATCATTGTAGCGTTCTTCTCTTGTGACACTGAAGGAAATTCTTCTCGCCATTTGATTCTTTGATGGGTCGATTTTCTTAAAGGTGATCTTGGTGAACAAAGGTAGTAATAATGTCACTCGATGTATCCAAGTTGACTGTCTTGGCCAAAGATGTGGATGTTGAATTGCTTGGTAAACCACTGTGTTGTCTATCTCGACTTCAACCTCAATAATTCTCATGTCTATAAGGCTTCGAAGAGTCCAAAGGAGACCAATGAATTCAAGACTTAGTTTTGATAATGGTCTAATGAAAGTGTGTCTTGCATGATAAGTCACTCTTCCTTCTCGATCTTGTATAATCCATGCTCCTCCATTGAGTCTTTTGTTTTTTCCCCATTTAACTGTCCAGTTAACTGTGGTGGAGTGAGAGATTACCTCTTCAGTTTATGGAACAGCTTCAGATGCTCTTGTTCTTCTTGTATTATTTTGCCTTTGTATTTGTACTCTGTTCCATATATTTGCGTCTTTTCGTGTCTCTTGTATTATGTCCGATATTTGTGGCGTTAGTCCTTGTATGGCTATTGAATTCCGTGTTTTCCAAATGGACCACAGAATCCATGGAAATAAACCTCTCAATTCTTCAGATATATTAACATCTCTCCCAAGTAACATAAGATAAGTAAAATTGATCGTGAGAGAGAGATTAGAGAAGCCATATCTTGGTAGAGGAATGTTTGATGATGCCCAAATTTGTTGTGCTAGCGGACACTGAAAAATCATGTGTAATATTGTTTCTTGTTGGTGACCACACACCGGACATGTTTCCTCAGCTAATATTTTCCGCTTTTTTAGACATTCTTTTACCGCCAAGACACCGGATAATGCTCGTCATAAGAACATTTTAATCTTGGGAGGTATCTTGAGAATCCATATGTTTTTCTTTATCTCGTTTTCGTCTCTGAACTGTGAGGATTGAGGAAAAGTAATTCGGCTAGCTTGTTGTTGAAGTAACCAATTACCGCTTTTGACCATATAAGATCCGGAAGAGTTGTAGCACCAAATCCAGGAACCTGTTTGTGATATACATGGTGGGTATTCTAAGATTCTCTCAACATCATTTTGGTGAAACGTTTCTTGTAACCTTTCGATGTTCCACTCGAAGCATGAAATTAAGTCTGAAACCTTCAGACAAACATTATAAATTATTTTCTTACTTATTGGCGGTTGTGGCTGTTGGTGAAAGATCCAATTGGTTGACCATACGTGTGTAGATCTTCCATTTCCAATTGTCCATAAAAGCCCTTTTGAAAGTAAAGATTTACCATGAAGAATACTTCGCCAGGCAAACGATGGCCTCGATCCTTGAGTGTTGTGTAAAAAATCAGAATTCCGATAGTACCTAGATTTGTACATTTTAGCCAGCAACGTGTGTGGTTGGTGCATTAATTTCCATGCCTGTTTGGCTAGTAACGCTTGGTTAAATTGTTGTATGTCTCTGAAACCTAAATCGCCATCAGCTTTTGGGTGCATAACTTCTTCCAAGCTACCCATGTAATTTTCCTTTGATCTGCTTTCGTGTTCCACCAATATGATATCATAGCACTTGTTAATTTTTGACATTGATACCTTGACAGCCTAAAACAAGACATCACATAAACTGGAAGAGCCATGGCTACAACTTTTAAAAGTGTTTCTTTTCCCCCTTATGAGAGAGTTTTGGAGTTTTGGAGAACCAATTCCTTGTTCATGAGATTAGTTTCTCTGAGATGTAATTGAAAATATCCCGTTTAGAGCCATTAAAGCATTATGGAAGGCCTAGATACTTACCATTCTCACGGTTTGAGGGTATGTGAAGAATGCTTTGTATTTCCATTCGTCGAGATTGATCTACTTTCGCTCCAAAAGTAATAGAAGATTTTTGGAAATTAATCTTTTGTCCAGATGCTTCCTCATATAGCTGTAAGCACTTTTGCATTACTTTTGATTCTTCTTTTGAGGCCTTGCATAAGAAAAGGCTATCATCTGCATAAAGTAGATGTTGAATTGAAGGCCCCGATTGATGAAATCTTATTTCGGTCAATTGTTTTGAATTCTTTGCCTTAGACATAATGTTGATCAATCCTTCAGTGCATAATATGAATAGAAAGGGTGAGAGGGGGGTCTCCTTGACGAAGACCTCTCTGAGGATAGAAAAACCCATGTAGCTCCATTGATTATGACTGAATAAGAAACTGATGTAACACAGAACATAATCATTTGTATCCATCGGTTTTCAAAGCCAAGTTTTGTCAAAATTTGCTCCAAGAATTTCCATTCGATTATGTCATATGCTTTAGATATGTCAGTTTTAATCGCCATAAATTCTGTTTGTCTAGTGTGATGTGTTTTCAGATAATATTGCAATTCATGCGCCAAGAGTATGTTATATGATATTAAACGGCCCGACACAAACGCACCTTGGGTTTTAGAAATGATTTCCGGTAAGATTGGTTGCAACCTTCGAGTGATTATCTTGGAGATGATCTTATATAGGACTAAACAAAAACTGATGGGACGAAAGTCTAGCATACTAACCGGATTTGTTTTTTTGGGAATTAAACAGATGTGTGAATAATTTCATTCCTTTGGAAATTGACCTCTGGCAAAGGCCTTTTTGACTTCCGGGACTAATTGTTCAGCAATGTACGGTCAAATTTTTTGATAAAAGTGGCCTGTCATACCATCTGACCACGGTGAACTATCTCCCCTAATACTAAACAAAGCCTTTCTAATTTCAACCGTTGAAACCGGCGCTAACAATCTTGTCTTCATTTCTACAGAGACTTTGGTTGTAATACCCTCAAGAGCTTGTGAGATGTATCTAGGTTCTATGGTTAAAAAGAGATCTCGGAAATAATTGGAGGCAATATTGCCTTTGGATGCTTCAGCGAAGTGTGTAGTGCCGTTTTCGTCTGTTAGGCAAAAGATCTTGTTTTTTAACCTTTGATATTTAACACTGTTGTGGAAGAACTTCGTGTTTCTATCGCCTTCTTTGAGCCATCGTTCTTTACTTTTCTATTTACAAAATATCTCTTCTTCTTTGTAATTGAGTTCCAGTTCAAGCTTAAGTTCTCTAATAAGTGATGAATCCGGGTCATGCTTGGAAACTTCCCTTTCTAATCTTTCACGAATGCTATGAATGTTTGAGGCTGAATTGACTTTAACCGTTTTCTTCCACTTAGAAATCTCTTTGCGGCAAGTTGCTATTCTGTCCATAATGGAGAGTTGTGAGCTTGAGGTGTTTTTGAGCCAGCCATCTTTAACGATCTCTTGGAACTGAGGTTTATTATACTTAGTGAAAAAACTGGTCTTCAGAGACAAACTTAGTGAGAATAGGTCTATGGTCTGAACTCATACTATCAAGGTAAGTGGAATTGGTTCGTGGAAATAAGTTGAAGTTTGCGTCGTTCCCAAAACATCGGTCCAAATGGCATTGTGTCCATACCTGGTTATGATTTCCCATCCATGAAAAGAAAGGTCCGGAACTTGGAACCTCTTTAACTCGGCAGTCTCTTAACATTGAACGAAAAGGAAAAAAAGAAGATTCTGGTCTCAAAGGACCACCAGATTTCTCATCATTGTTTAGAATTTCATTAAAGTCACCAATGAGAAGCCACAACTGATTCCTAGATGCGCCTAACGATGTAATCTTATTCCACACTTGAGGACGTAGATGGCGAATGGGATAACCATAAACAAAAGTAACGAAAATTGTATGTGGCCCGAGTTTTATATGTGTATCTATGATAACCAAAAGAAGAAATATTATATTTTAATAAAGGAAATCATTTTGTATTATTAATACACGGTATTTTTAAACTATATTATATTTATGTTGTAAAAAATTATATTATTAATATTTGCCTCGGGCCCCTAACCTTGAGCACGACTCTGGTTGTGGGATATATATCCTAACCCACACTAGTATGGTAGAGTGGCTGAGCCAGACTTCGAAAGTTTGAGAGTTTTTAGGTTTGAACTTCTTTCGACTTGTATGTGTGTGGCATTTTTTAGAGTTTTTACCTAGCTCCTCTTGATCCGAGAATTAATTAAGGACAAAGTTTCCACGACCTAGCTCGGAAGTTTATGGTATTTGTTGTATTGAACTATCTGCATCATCAAAAAAAAAGTTTGAATATTCTATGGATAATATTTGGCAGTCACATTTTAGTATTTTGTGGTAAAAATAAAAATTCGTCGAAAACATTAAAGGAAAAAAAAATGTTGATAAATATTTGTTGATTTTCTGATGGATACCAAACTTGATTCAAATTCTAAAAAAATGCTGATAAATATTTGTTGATTTTTGGTCCAATTTTTGTTGGAATTCTTCTAACATTTCGATGGTGTGTTGTTTGTTATATAAAATCTATCGAAACGTAACGATTTTTTTAGTATATTGAACACTAATGTAGATCTTTTGATCCTAAACAACATTAAATAAAAGTATTTTGTACTACATTGGCAAAAACGTTGTAGGCGTTATGGTAAGGATCATGCTATCAACATTACCATAAGATCTCAGCTACCAACAATACGTGGTTGGTAAGTTCTGTCCAAACACTACAAGAAATGTCGCTAAAATTGATAGTTAAATCCGTCGAAAAATTATACCTTTTTTTTGTTATCGGATCACATTATTTTTTATCCATCCAAGAATGAAAATAATTATAAGAATTTGAAGAAGAAATTTTAGGTTCGTTTTCGTGTGTAGAGATGAGTTATGGAAAAACATATATATAGAAACTCATGTGTACCAAATTTTAACATATATATAGAAACATATATACATCAGGTGTACTTAATTTTCGATGGATTTTTGGCGGGTTAAGTAAAAAGTTTAGTAAAATACGTGTGGCATGTGAGGTAATGACTTACTGGTTACAATCCGTCATAACCCGTCGATTTTCCGTCGCTATTTTCGACGGATTTTCGATGAACTTTATAGTCCTCGAAACTCCGTCGAAAATATCGTCGAAATTTTTAACGGTAATTCTTCCATCGAATATCCATCAAAAATTTCGACGATAGCCTATATCGTCGTATGTTGTCAACATTTCGTCGATTACTCGTCGAAAATTTCGACGAACAATTTGCCATCGAAAAACATTGTATTTTATCAAAATAAAAATAAAGAATATTGTATCATGTGTTTTGTCAAATAAAAAAAACATTGTATGATTTGTTTAAGGATAGTTTGGGTACGAAGTAGTTTAATCTATTCTAGTTTATAGTTCAAAGAAATTACAAGTTTTGGTCGAAATATTTGTGGTTAATGGAAAAGAAATAAACATTTTAGTCCCCAAACATAATATACAAAGTCATATAAATAACATTAAGAAAATTCAAATGTTTTGGATAATTCATTTCCGTAAGAAATTATACGGTTATTAATGAGAACTTTGGAATCCACCAAAGTTCTGAGCACCGAATGATCGAGATATCCTAAGTCCTGAGTTGCGGAAGATGGAACGAATGTATTGATGGAGGTGAAAATAGAGTTGTTGATTGAATCCACAACTAACTCACAAACTGAATAACTTGAATCCACAAGCTATTAGACTCGCAAACCACACAAGAGAAGCGAATCCACACTTAACTTGATATGAGAAACACAAAGATACAACTTTGTAAGAAAACTTAAGAGTTTATTCGATTTCTAAGGTAATAACTTGTGTTTTACAAAGAAAGAGAGATGAGCTTATAAAGGCTCGAGTCTAGGAACTAGTACAACGGTTATAAGGTGGAAAATTAGAAAGAAATAACACAAATTAAGTGGCCAACGGACAAGTAATGAGGACCGTCGATCTTGGAGCCGTTGGAGAGAATTGATGATCGGCATGTTATGGAAAGTCGACCAAATGAAGGATTCGCCTAATCCTGTGAGTGCTGGAGCATGGTATGACTTTCTTGGATGTTTCTGAGTGGTTATAATACTCTCCTGGTCGCGAAACATGAGTTTGCAAGTTCCTAAGACAAGTGGATCCCAGACTTGCCTTAAACAGAACTGAATCGACCTATCTTCTTGATTGGGGTGTATCTGGAGGATCTGATGGTGGTTTGATGCGTTCTTGGGCTTGTTGGAACTGTAAGAGGCCTAACAATATTCGTCAAGTGGTCCGAGGTCTAGGTCGCATCTGAGTTGGGCTGTGCGGCTCGATATGTGACGTTGACGCGCGAAAGGCCTTAGCGCAGATCCACCAGTTTGTAAAATTCATAACTTTTAGCTCCGGGATTCTTTTAGGCTGATTCAACTTGGAGAAGTTAACTGGTTGAGTCAAGAATCCATAGTATTTAAATTCATCGCTTGGTTCGCTCTGAATCATCTGAGACGCTACAAGGAGTGCTCGTATGTCCTTATGATTCACCGGGAAAGGTTGTTGAAGTAAACCTCTTGAGTCCGGCTCAGCTACTTGAGTGCTGGATGAGTCATTGAGTTTAGGCAGCTGAAACATGTCTAAGAAGGTCGTCTCCCTTTTATCTTCGACATGTTTCCCAAGGAAGTTCGTCTCCCCTTTATCCTTGGTGTATTTAGCCAAAAACTCAACAACCGAATCTAGGCCATGTTTAGTTGTCGATGTTCTACGGTCGAGGATCGTATCAATTATTGACAAGATTCGAATTTTGATGATGATCCAACGGTTTTTGTTTCATCGGAAACCTATCAAAAAGGGCACTTAGATTGGAAAATCATCTCAACCGATATGCCCATCAGTTCTAATCTATTTTCTTGTAGTCTACAAAAAACAACCGATTTTTTTGTCAACAATTACCAATTGGATCGACAAGGTTCGATCCATAGCATAAATGCTCTAAATAGGGTGAAATTCGAATTCACCACCTAACATCAAGATAAATCATGGGCAAACCACTCTACATTGTGGGAAATGAAATTCATCTTCATCTTCAATTACGACATTTAATCTTTTCTTTAGACAATCAACTAGTATCTCACAACACTTGTTCTTGCTTTTATTATACTCCTTAATTAATGCTGTGATAACGTTGTACAACTATTTAATACAGTATCGTTGTGATATGTTATCAAGTATACGTTAAATCAAATCTTTCTCTTTTGGTATCCACGAAGGACACTACAAGTTATTAAAAGCTTTATACTTTTGTTTGATTTTCTTTAGTTTGTGGACCATCAAGTTATTGATTCATAACTATCCTTTTTGTGATCATGAATTTATAACTTTTGTATGAGAACTTAAATAAGAATCATAAGTGTAAATGAGTCAGCATCGTTTTGGCTTATTATGAAATATCATGAAATTATTCTAGAAAATTAATATCCCCTTCCACGAAAAGGACTTGCGAATGCGACAGGTTAATTCATTGAGAAACCTCATTTTTAAACTATTTATATATATATATTGAAAATTTCAATCTCTCTTTCGGCCAACTTTTTGAACACGGTTACACAGCATTTTCCACGAAATTTGTAATAATAATAATTAATGCAACAGAAATGGAAACGAAACTACCTAACATCTTTCCTTTTCAAACATAGGTTTCTATTTTAACTGTCAATAATAATACTTTACTTAAAACAGTTTGGAAATCTATACTGTTACATCATTTTTTTAAAAAATAATTGGTTCGACAAGATTCGATTTATAGCGCAGTCCACTCTTTAAAATTTATTTTTACTCTATTACTTATAGTGGAGAGTAATCGAATCCAGATATCTGAATCATTATCATCCTAACCACCAACTGAGAATAACTCGACTACCGTTACATAGTTTACATAAACAATATTTAACATATAAACTTTAAAATTCTGTATCATATTATCCGTTTTTTTTTGTTAATAATTGAATTAACAAGATCCGATTCATAACTAAACTCTCTAAAACCTTTAAAATATCACATGAGACAAACATGATTTCCTAAAATCGAATTCAGATAGGGAAAACAATAAAAGTGACATTCAACTACTTGATCAAAGACACTTACTGTATTATACTATCCATATTATAATTCGAAAAACATAGAATCAGTGATATATTCATCATCTTCATTAATTCATAACATTTTTTGTAGCCACGAACTATCCACGATTAAATTTGTGAATATAAAACAACCACATTAACTTTTCAAATAGAAAATTTCTTGAAAATAACCACGGATTTAAACCTGTGAGGCTGTGAATATATATAACTACGAACGTGTAGCCACAACAATCTTTTTGTTTAATTGACTTAGTTGATGACTTAGCCATTAACTGCAATAGACTTGGGTTTTAATTAATTAGCATTAATGATAAACAAAATGTAGGCCAAAAATAAGAAACATTGACGTGAATAACATTTTTGACCATGTATAGACGTTTAAATAGTAAAAAAAAGATTGTATTACTAGTTTACTACGGTTCTCCGAAGATTAATCTGAGATTAAGTTTGAGATTCCCATATTATAAAGAAATATGAAACATTGACAAAGTAAATTGAAAAAAACTAAAAAAAGTCATGCACGCGTTAAATTGTATAACAATAATANAATAAATAAATAAATAATAGTCAAAGTATGAGGCATGCGTGTACATATATATG
>WJSH01001343.1:7737-20176 GCA_009757365.2 Lepidium campestre | reverse complement strand
TGTTGTGGCATATAAACCTGAGGATAACATCGGTAACTCTTCCAATATATATTTATCCTCTGACGTAATGCAAAGATATTCAGTTCCATTTTTATTCATTGTTTTTATATGATATCCGTTTTCTCGGATATCTCTGAAACTTAAAAAGTTTCTTTTCGATTGAGGGGAATATAACACATTGCTTATCTCAAAATTTGTCCCCTTTGGCATTGTAAAACTAGCTCTTCCAGAGCCTAAAATTATCTTTGCATTTCCTGATACTGTACTTACGCTTCCGGCGTAGTCAGTTATTTTGAGATCGGAGAAGTACTTTTTATCTTTAAGTATCATGTGCGTTGTCGCACTATCTGCCAAACAAGTATCTCCATCTTGGATCTCAAACTTTGACATTTTTCTGAGTAATCATAAAATGAACAGATCAAAATATAAATATAAACATTACTTTATATTACAAGAAATTATTTTAACACAAACACATATTACAAGCTTACTTATTGTAATACAATACAAATACATATATTATGAGAAAACTATTTTCACACAAATATATAGATATTATACTAAGCTATCATGTCGTTCATTTCAAATTCCATTGATGCTCCAGGATCAAGGAAATCTGCAACATCCAGATCAGTATGTTCATCTAAGCCACGGAAACTTGGTCCGGCTTTATCATGAACAAAATTTGTTTCAATTTTTTTTCCTTTCGTTCTCTGAGATTCTTGGTACAAATCAACTAGATGTTTAGGCGTACGACAGGTACGCGACCAGTGGCCTTTTCCACCACATCTGTAACAAGAATTTTCACTTTGTCTTTTCATTATACGACCACCATCATTCCCTGGAAAGTTCTTAATTTGTTTTCCTGGATTACGATTAAAATCGCCCCTGCCATGTCCTCCTCCTTGTCCTCTTCCTCGTCTAGAACCGCGACCACGGCCTCTACCGTGGCCACGTCCACATCTTCGTCAGTTATTATAACTAGACGACGCCACCACATTCACTTCAGGGAATGGGGCTGATCCCGTGGGACGAGTTTGATGGTTCACCATCACGAGCTCACTGTTCTGTAACGTTTTTGTAATCCTGAAAACGGAGATTTAGCCATTCATGTTTGGCTTTGGGTAAGATCACATATTTATGATGATCAAACCTATCCTTCAGGGATGTCCAAAGATCTGCAGATCTTCTTCTGTAATATATTCATTTTTGAGATTATCATGAATATGGTGTCGTAAAAACATCATGGCCTGCGCCTTTTTCTCATTAGGAGTTGTTTTTGATTTATCAATTGTCTCAAGAAGCTCTTTTCCCTTCAGGTGAATTTTTGCATCTACTGCCCATGTCATATAGTTTATTCCGGAAACATCAAGGGCATTAATTGCGAGCTTTTCCAAATTTGACATGATAACTGTATAAATCATAAAAAGAAATTTGTGAATTATTACTTGAGCAAAAACTGATAACGTTTAGTATGATAAATACCACATAAAATTATATACGTATTATAAAATTATATAATATATATATATATATATATGAAATTCTATATACACGTTACAAATATATAACAAACGTATGTATTATAATAAACGTACGTATTGTAATATATTATATTATAATATATAATATATATATATTCTATATCTGATACGTGAATACCCAGAGTAACTAGGAGTCGTTAGATGAGGTTCTTATGTTACTCAGAGCTAACTCCAGGCCAGTAGCCCTTCTTCCTCTAGTGGTTTTATATCGATATACCAGATATGGATTTTTCTATACTTCTGAATTAATAAATAGATAAAATGATATTTTACCTGTTTTTACATGTATATTACGGCGTGAACGGATTTAGGAACTGATAGAATTTGAACGGCTTTAGAAAGTGAATGGATTTATGAAATGAACGGATTGATCGGACGGAGCTTGATCGGATTAGAGCTGTTCGTGCTGATAACGTGTTGTAAAATATCTTATATACTTTATATATATTTTATATTATAATATTGTTGATAAAAGTAAGAAATTGTGAGGGAGAGAGATGTGTATACGAGAGGGAAATTGAGTGATAATGATCTTTTTTTTCACTTGTGTTATTTACATGTGGTAAAAGGCTTATTTATAGCCTGAGTAAGTCGGTTTGCTTTAAAAATATCTAACTATAATAACAATAAATAATTACAAATATATAACATTTATTTATTTTTTTCCCCAAGATTGATTATATTAGTTGATAAAAAAGTTTAACAAGGTTCAAAAGTAGGATTCGAATCATTAAAAACCAGGGCTTAAAACTTGGCAAAGAAGCCAATTACAAACGCTAAAACTCTGAGAGAAAAAACCAAAATATTAACTTAAACTTAAAAAAACCGGAAGCTTGAATACCCTAACTTGAGTTCAGGGAATGAACAACGAAAGAGAGCTCAAAAGGACTGAGGTTTGTTGTTGGAAGGACCGTAATTCCAGTATGGATATCGTTTCTTTTTGTTAGCTAAGTGCTGCAGAAACGTTTCCGAAATTTGAACCATTGAGGTAGCCAAATCTTGTTTAATTACGAGCTCATTTGTAAGTTGACTTGGTGTTGTTATGATGTGAAGATTGTGATGTGTTAGACTTTGTTGTTGAGTAGAGTTTGAAACAACCTGAGGTGGATGACTGGGAATGAGGGGAGATTACGATGCTTGAGATCTTATATCGTAGGACACATTACTTTATGATGGCTGATTGTCATTGTGATCCATCGACATTGGATCAGCAAGAAAATGGATTGGTTGCGGGAGGAATGGGCAGTTGGATGTTGTGTGAGTGAGACGTTGACAATTGAAGAAGAGTCTCACCACATCTTCATAGTAGAATTGTGCCAAAATGATGTCTCCAGTTTGAAACCTCACATATCTAAAGCATTTCATTCTATCAAGAATGTTGATTCTTATCTTGACTCGCACCACAAAGGACCTTGTGATTGATGTTTCTTGTAAATCCATACCAATAATATTTCCCAAATGTCTTGTAATCAAGGTTATAGACTCTTCTGAAACAAAGTGGATAAGAACATTTCTTACCTGAATCCAGACATCAACTATGGATAAGTACGTTTGATGAGGTTTTCTTCCAAACATTTAATCGCCACGAGCCATCTGTTAAGGGTTAAGGATTGTTTATGGAGCATCGAGATCATGTCAATCTCTGATGAGAAGAAGAATTGAAGTGTGTTGTGGTCCAACATTCTTCCTCTAACTTTTGCTTTAAGTTCCCACACTCTAGGTAGTTCCTCGATCATTTCTTCCAAACTCTGTTCTTTCGGGTTAAGTGGTCTAGCCAATATGCTTCGTATGTTGCGCATCATCACCTCTGCATAGGCATGATGTGGAACAAAAATCACTGGATCTTCCCATCCAAGGTTGAATTGATTCAAAGCTTTCCATAGGTTGTTGTTCATTATGTGAAGGATTGTAGAAACTTGGAGAAGAAAATGTATTTTGCAAAAGACCGTCAAGCTTTATATAATGGTCGGAGAAACGGGTTTTCATCATTGCAACTATAAAGTGTGTCTTGTATCACCTGTATAAAAGATATTCTCATGGAAGGAGATGCTTGCATGTCTGAAGCGTGTTGCATATCGCCGCCAAAGTCTCTTCCTTCTGATGATGATCAAGTGCAACAAAGAGTGAGAGTTTTCTTCATTGGTTGGAACTCAGAATTGTGACACTTGGCCATAAAAGAAGCTTTTATACTCTTTGTCACTTACGAATCTCAAGATAGGAAAATAAATCAAAATAAAAAGAAAACATAAAAGTAATGATTGTTTAAGATGTTGTGTGAGATAAGAGAGCTAAGTAGGGGATATGTATAGTTTGAGGGTTAGATTATTGAATTGAAGAGTTGGTGTGAGAGAGAGTTAATTTTTTGGGAAAATCGAGATGATTGATATGATGGTTATATGAAAGAGAAAGTAACAAAATGAGTCAGAATTGAGACTTAAAACTGAACCTCTTACCCGGAAAGGAATTATAATGTTAAGTAAAACTTATCTTAAAAGTTGCTTCGAGCTTGATGATGAAATTGTATTATTATGCTTGATTCAACTATATTGGAAGTCCTCAACTTAGGTAGTCATTATGTCGCCTGCCATGAACCACACTTTGTGCTATTAAGAAAGTGACTTTATCCTGTTGTGTGGGAATAAAGCTGAACCATATGCGTTGGAATTGAGCCACCAAACACTGAACCTGTAATGTCCAAACCCAGAACCGTGGCCAGCATTGCGGATTTTGGATTGCTTGATAGACAAGTTTGTTATATATTTGAAGTTCAGCCTTTAAGACTCTGAGATCTAGCATACTCTGTAACGTCCATATAAGGCCTTGAAATTCTAGGTCAATCCTCCCAAAGGTTTGTTGTAAAGCATTTCTTGCATGAAAAATAATTTTACTACCCCAATTTTGTATGATCCAAGCTCCTCCACCAATGTTGCTGTGAGCAGACCATTTAACTTTCTAGTTAATCTGATATGTATTCTTGGTAGGATCCTATGAACCTGTTGATGTTGGTATGTTGTGTGGTGGTTCTGTTGTTGGTGTCTCTGTACTTGGTTCCATAGAGTTGCCTCTTGGCCAACATGTTCCATCAGTGTATCCAATTGTTGTACTTCCCCTTGAATAACCTTCACATTTCTACTCTTCCATATGTTCCAAAGAATCAATGAATAAATACTTTTGAGGTGTCCTATAGCTGAGGATTCGAGTCCATATTAATTAAGTATGAGAAGTTTGTTAGTAACGACGTGTCAGAGAATCCATCAACAGGTCTTGGTATGTTTGATAACATTCATAGTTGTTTCCGAGGAGGAAAATGGAAAAGCATAGGATTGATAGTCTCTTATTGAGATTCACAAATTGGACAGAAATCATTTTCTGCAATTGTATGATGATGTAGTCTTTCTATAACTGCCAGAGCTCTGGATAGACTTCTCCATAAAAAGATCTTGATTTTCTGGGGAAGACTGAGATTCCACATTTTTTGTTTTAATATATTTTTTAAGGAGACTGCAACTTGTACCGTTGAGCTTCCTGAGTTTATTAAGTGATTTAGGAGCCAATTACCAATTTTCACAAAGTATGCTCCAGAAAAGTTGTAACTCCAAATCCATGTATCTTCCTGCCATGGGTAGGGAGGTGATTCAATAGTTCTTGCAACATCTGTGTAATGGAAAGTTTCCCTTAGTTTAGGAATGTCCCATCTTAAACCCGAAATAAGCTCTGAAACCTTTAAGTACACGTTATAAATAAGGTTCCTGCTTATGGGAGGTCTAGGTTGGTGGTGGTGTATCATGTTGGTTGTCCACATATATGTGTCATTATCGTTCCTTATCTGCTTAATTAAACCTTTCTTGAGAAGAGTAAGACTATGGAGTATGCTTCTCCAAGCAAAGGACGGTCCAACTCCAGATGAGCTGCTTAAAAAATCATTGTTTCAGAAGTATCTTAATTTCAGAGTTCTAGCCAACAGAGAATTTGGCAGAGATAATATTCTCCATGCCTTTTAGCCAGTAGAGCCTGATTGAAATTCCCAATGGATCTAAATCCCATGTCTCCTTTTTTTTTTGACAGAGTTTTGACCAAGAGACCCATAATACTTTCATGTGATCAATTGATGAATTCCACCAGAATTGGGACGTTGCCGATGTGAGTTTATGGCACTGGTATTTAGACAGTTTGAAACATGTCATGGCGTAAACTAGAAATGCTAAGGCGACAACTTTAAGTAGAACCTCATTTCCTCCCAAGGAAAATATTTTGTTGAACCAGTTACATGTTCTAGCTTTTAATTTTTCCATTATGAAAGCAAAAAGTGCTTTCTTTGAACCCTTAAAACATTTAGGAAATCCAAGGTATTTACTTAAGCGATGTGATGAATGAATATTAAGTATACTTTTAATCTCCTCTCTTGTGTTGTTGTTGATTTTTGCTCCAAAAGTAATAGCTAATTTGCCGAAATTGATACTCTGACTAGATGCATATTCATACAGTTTGAGTGTCGTTTGCATAGTGATAACTTCTTCTATTGTGGCCTTTCATACAAATAAACTATCATCCGCACACAACAAGTGCTGTAAGGTTGGTCTCGAATGGTGGAATCTAATTCCTGAAAACCTGTGACTACTCTCTGCTTTTGTCATGATATGAATTAAAGCTTCAACTCTCATGATAAATAAGTATGGAGATAATTGATCACCTTGGCAAAGACCACATTGAGGTTGAATGTATCCATGAATAGCTCCATTAATTATCACAGAGTAGGTGACTGATGATACACAATATCTTATTAATCTTGTAAAGTCTTCACAGAAGCCTAGTTTAGATAGCGTTTCCTGTAAAAATATTTATTCTAACTTATCGTACGCCTTTGACATGTCTGTTTTGATTGCCATATACTTCTCATGTCCGTTTTTGTTTGTTTCCAAGTAATGCATTATTTAATGAGCAAGCAATATATTGTCTGTAATCAACTTACCTGACACAAAAGCACCTTATGTTTTTAATACAAGAAAAGGTAGCATCAGTTCGAGCCTTTTTGTGAAGAGCTTTGAAAGTATTTTGTAGAGTACAAAGCACAAATTAATTGGTCTGAAGTCTGCCATTGTTAGCGCATTCTGTGTTTTGGGTATTAAGCATTTGTGAGAATAATTTCACTATGCTGGAAATGTTCTAGATGTGAAAGCTCTTTGGATTCCTGCTACAATTTGATTCCCTATTAATGGCCAATATATTTTAAAGAAAGTTTCCGTCATACCGCCAGGGCCAGGAGAGCTGTTACTTCTGATGCTGAAAGCTGATGTTTTAACTTCGTAATCTGATATTGGTTGTAATAGCTCCACATTCATCGCTGGTGTGACTCTTGGCCTCATGTCTTGTACAGCCTCTTCTATTTCATGCGGATTAAATGTTTTGAAAAGGTTTCAATAGTAGGTAGCATCAATGTTGCCTTTGGATCCTTCTTTGTATTGAGCAATGCCTAAATCATCTTTGAGACAGTAGATGTTATTCTTAGTTCTGCGATAGTTGACTTTATTGTGGAAGAAACTCGTGTTAGCGCCACCTTTCTTTAACCATCTTTCCTTACACTTTTGTTTCCAGAATATCTCTTCGTCCTTGTAGTGTGTCTCTAGTTGAAGTTTCAGACGATTCATAAGATCTTTATTTGGCTGTTTTTTGCTATTTCCACTTCTAGCAAATAGCGTGTCCTTTCAATATATGTAGCTGCATTTATTATTGTCCTTCTCTTCCACTTTTAAATCTCTTGTCTACAAGAGGAAATTCGTTCAAAGATACTTGTTTGCTCATCATGACTATCGTATAATCATCCTTTCTTTATTACTTCTTCAAAATTACCTTTCTTGATTCATCTTTTGTCAAAACAAAACCTTTTGTGAAATTTATTATCCTCTGCAGCAAAGGTAGTGTATAGAGGCTTATGGTTTGATCCCAAGATCTGTAAGTATTTTGTATTGGTGCGGGGAAAAAGTGTGAATCATTCAATGTTACCATAGCTTCTGTCTAATCTACTTTGATTTCATTCATTGTTGTGAAATCATGTCCAAGGGTAAAAGGTCCCTATACTGGGAGCTTCTCTTAGTCTGCAGTCTCTGATCATTGCTTTTAATGGTTGGAACAAAGCCTCTGGTCTAGAAGGACCTCACAACTTTCATCGTTGCTTATTATTTCGTTGAAATCTCCAGCTGAAAACCATGGGATGTTCATGTTTATTTATATATTTGTTACCTGATCCCATACCTGCTGTCGATGTGCACGAATCAGATGCCCATATATGAATGTAAAAGCAACTTTATGTGTACCAATATCCATAATTGTGTCTATTATGTTTTGATTACCAGAATGTATGATGTGGTTGGTGTGATCCTTCCAGAAAACAGCTAGTCCTCCACTTAAGCCTCTTGGATCAATGATGAAAGAGTGATCGTATTCCATCCATTTTTATACTGACTCGACATACTGTTTAAGATTCTTGTTTTCTATGAGGAACAATGTGTCCAGAAATATCATTTGGCATATTTCCTTTAGGCATCGAACTGTTAAGGTGCTCCCCAATCCTTGGCAGCTCCAACTTAGTGTACTCATTTCTGATGTGGTGACTTTATAGTAGTCACCTAACCTTCCATTGACTGAGGTTGCTTGAGCATTTTGTCTTTGTTGTTTCCCAACTGGAGTTTCTGCCTTTTGTTTGGCATTAATGATGATTCTTCACTCTTCATTGTGTGATTTGTATATGTTATGTGTTGTGTATATGTTCCTTGGAGCCTTTGACTTTGTATCACAGAGAGTGCCAAGTGTTTATCCTTTCGTCTGTATGGAGTTAATTTTGTCTCTAGAATATTTTTGATAGTTACTTCCTTAGCTCCATCTGTAGTGTGAAGAACCTCATCAAACATTTTAACATCTTGTCTTGATATTGTTTTTTCCCCTTGCATGACCTCTGTATCCTTCAACTTCCTATGGTTGTTTTTTGTCTCAGTACTGAGAGAAGTATTATGTAGGTTGTTTTGAGGTGCTTCCTTACACTTCATTGGAAGGTCTTGAATATGTTTGTGATGATTGTCTAGTTCTGAAACTGTATTGTCTAAGTTTCCTTCCTCACCTTGGTTCCTTTGTTCTGACTCTGGCGCAATCGTCTGATTGATATACTTACAATTAATGTCGACATGGTTTAAACATCTGCATTTGGTACATACTTTCCTGATTCTCTCAAATTCAAATTTGATGTTAGCTATTGTACCATTAGGAAGTCTCAAAACTCGATTTTGACGAATTGGATGGTCTGTATTGAAAAGGATTTTGACTCTTACAAAATTTTAAAGGTGAGATCGTTCAAGGTCAAAGTCCACTTCCAACACTTCGCCTAGAGAATTAGCTACCGCTTTAAACATTTTCACTGTGTAATATTTGAATGGAACATTTAATATCTGGATCCATAGAGGAATGAGTTTGAGTTTATCCATAGTGAAATCTTTATCCAGTCGAGTAACAATTATTCTCCAGTCCTCAAAATTCCAGTAATTGAATCTGAGGATTTCATGCATGTCCACATTCAACTGAAATTTAAACTGAAACGTGTCTTTAAACAAAACCAGACCTTTCATCTTATTATGTAGTCTCCAAATTCTGGGCATACTCATCATCATTTTTGCCATGTTTTGGACATGCATGTTGGTGAGTCTTCCTATTATGATATTCTAATCATCTATCTCTGATGCGATGTTGGCATTCGGCTCAATCACCACCAATATATCATCTTGAATTGACATCTATCTTAATTCTTCTATCATTTTTGGTTCCATGATCGTTACTATGTGGCTGAGGATATGATTGAGATTTGTGAATAAAGATGTAAAGTAGCAGTGATATGGTAGGTATGAGAAAAACAGAGATATTGATTATCAAGTATTTTAGAAGTTCATTTTATAGTTTAAGAGACAATTATATTCCGGTTTGAAAGGAACAATGTTGAGAAAATTGAGAGAATTTGAAGATTTCCTAGAGTATGGTTAAATGTTTGAGGATTCGAGAGGGAATCTTCTACTCTTAAGAGAATAAGGAGGTTTTTGGAATACAATGGAATCAATGTTTATGTTATTAAGCTTTTAATTACAACAGCTAATAAAGTATTTATTCTTTGACATTTTGTTTGAATTTATATGTAACCTTGTAGTTGTAAAATTTATAAATTTAGATAACAACAAATAAAATAAGTAGAAAATAATTTTTTTTATCACATAATTAAATTCAATAACAAGACTATTTAAAAGATTTAGAAAATATGAATAGTAAAATTTGCATGTGACTTTTAGTCTAGTGGCAGGTGGTAAGTCCACTAAAGGCATGCGCACTTGCACATCCAAGGATCGAGTCACACTGCCTACATTATGTAGGAACTTTGCTAACGGATCGGCCAGTTATGGCCCAATGTTAACAAAAAAAGTAAAATTTAAATCAAAAAGTATAAAAAAAACAATTTTCTCTCTCTTGGGGACGTTTCGGGCGAGATGAGCTTCAATTTCTCTTCTCTAATTTCAATTTTTCAGAGAAATTGACCGGCTCGCTGGTTAGTTTTGTAACTTTTCAGAGGCTTTCTCGTTTTTTCTCCGATAACCTTCCGGAATCTTCCAGTTTCCTTTACTTTTCTCGTGTTTTAGTTTTTTTTTGTGTTTTACTTTCTCTTTGCCTTGGATATTTGTGTTTTAGTTATCTTCCTTTTCTTCTCTATTTTCCTTTCGTTTTTGGTTTGTCGCTTTTTCTGCAAGTTAATTTTTCTTTTCTTTTCCGGCGACTTTTTGTTTTCCTAAATCTGAAATCCTTGTAGCTTATTTCTTCCAGTTCAGTCTGGGATAAAATTTGTTCTTTGTATTGGACTTCGCATATCTTTCATCGGAGGTTGCTGATGATTTTATGTCCTTGTAGAGTTTCCCAACGATTTATGAATAAATCTTCGCATCGCCGGAGTTTCTTTTGTTGGTTTTGCAGGAGATTTTCAACGAAGGTTTGCTTTCAGATCTAACTGTTAGGATGGAGTGCGAAGGAGATTGAAACGTGGGCTTCGAGAAGAGGAATAGAGCTGCAAATGGCAAATTCTGGTGGCTTGTTTCCTCGAATCCGGTGCTGCATGCCGGCATACATGCTGTGACGACATGTGGAGAATTAGATGCAGGCCGCACTCCACAATCGTTGAACACGTGGTTTTAGGAGGTTGCAGTAGCGGCGAACGCGTGGAACCTCTAGGTTTTAGTTTGGGCTTATTAGGCCCCTTTGTTTTCGGCATGTTTTCTTTGTTTAGTTGTAAACAACACTTTCTTTTTCTCGCAACTTTGAACTTGATAGATATAGGACCATGGCAAAAACATGTTTGTTTACAAACTTGATATTCATTGGGTTAAAGAGACAAATGACATATCACATAAAAGAATAAGCAATAAAACATATGACCCAAATTAATGAAGCCCAAGTCTAGAAACTTGGATCCACAATTGCAGCATAAGCAAAGCCACGTGGTGCTCCTCTAAGAATTTCGGCATGCAACCACCGACGGTGAACGGTGAACTAGAATTTGCATCAGCCGCATCAAACGGTGCTCAGTATCCGTGGGAAGAGGAGAATCTTCTCCTTCGAAATTGGTCTTCGAGACCGGTAATGCCTTCGAGATCCACTTTGATGATCTCGGATTGCAACCACGATGTTGCATAACTTTGGCGAGCGTTGGAAAAGATGACGTTCTGAGTCGTGTAGATCAGAATAGTAGCAGAAGAAAAAAAACTAAAAAAAAACTATGACAGAAAAAGTAAAGAATACCGGTAAGTAACCGGAGGATTAGCGGAGATGAACTCCGGAGGAATATCAGAGATGAACTTTGGAGGTGTAGTTGGACCAGCCAGGAGGTAAAACCATGATCTCTGTGAAAGATAAAGGATTTGAGAAGAGAGATTCACGGTAAAAAGTCGATCACCGGAAAAAGAGAGTTTTAGAGAAGAGGGAGAAAATTCTCTAGATTCTGTTTTAGTCTTAGATTCGTTGTAAACAACACTTAAGCCATTAGGCCTTTTAATAATAAAACAGACGATAAAAAAAATTTAATCACAATTCTCTTAAGTTTTTTTTTTTCTGAACTCATGATAGAGAATTTTAGATTTTGCAGCAGAGAGACACCGAATCAAATGGCCTTTAACCCTCTAGAAGTCGTCAGACTGTAAAACAACAACATCACAAATTCGCAGACTCTTTCTATCCTTCATCTCAGATCGACTTTGCAATATCCTTCGCCTTGATCCTTGATCGGATTTTGATATCTGAGAAGATCGATCGTTAAGCTTCTTCTCTAGGTTTCTTGTGGTTTCCTGCGATTTTTGGTTTTTTTTTTGGCATATGAGAAATTAGGGTTTAAGCTTTCGATTAGATCCATTTGCTTGAAGGATCTCAAGCCCTTCGGTGGCTTTTGCTATACAACCAAGCAAAAGAGCTGGGGGCTAATCAGTCTCATTCCCGCCATTATCCTGGCGTTTCCGATCACACCAGGGTAGGATTTTGGGATTTTCTTCGACCTGTTTTTGGTAATGCCCCTAGAAATAATACTTTACAGTTCATCGATTCCGTGACCACCGTCGGATCTGATCGCACTATGGATTCCGTCGCTAGAGGCACCGTCGCGTCAACAACCGGCGCCATGGAAGAACCGGAGTATCTTGCTAGGTATCTTGTGGTCAAACACTCATGGCGAGGTCGTTATAAGAGGATCCTTTGCATTTCGAGCGGCGGAATCGTGACGCTTGATCCAACCACTCTCTCCGTTACTAATTCTTATGATACTGGAATTAATTTTGATGGAGCTTCACCTTTGATTGGACGGGATGAAAATACGGATAGTGTGGGTGGTG
>WJSH01001334.1:44567-57341 GCA_009757365.2 Lepidium campestre | reverse complement strand
TTTCCCTTCTCTTTGGGAAATAATGCTTCTCAATGGGAGAAGAACATACCCTCCGATCTTGTGTCTACTTGGGAGAATATCAAGAGAGAGTTCATCACCAAATTCTTCCCCAAGCAAAAGATGGCCAAACTCCGCAATGATATCGCAAGCTTCAAGCAAGGAGCTCAAGAGAGTCTACATGAGGGTTGGGATGGGTTGGAAGGTTACACTAAAAGCTGCCCTCACCATGGTGTATAAAGAGAGAGTATTTTGGGGATTTTCTACTGTGGAGTGAACGAGACTGTGAGAAGAGCACTAGACACCGCTAGCAATGGGTATTTTGCTAATCTAACAGCAACCCAAGGAGAAAGATTAGTGAAAAATCTAGCTCAAAGTGATGCTTGCTATGGAGGAGACTACGACCGGAGTGTGAAAGAACCGAGCATAGGTGCACAAAAGATAATGGAGTTTAGCAATAAGATTGACAAGCTCGGCAAGATTTTCCATGAGGGGCAAAAAGCTGTTAACTTTGTTGGTGAATGTGACATGAGTCAACATGATAACCAAGAAGAGGTGTATGAAGAAGGATAAGCTTTTCAAGAAGAAGTGAACTTCGTTGGAAATAATGGGAATTACCAAGGAGGGTATGGGAATCGAAACTATGGAAACAAAAATCTCTCATATAGGAGCAATAATGTGGAGAATCCACAAGACAAAGTGTACCCTCCAAAGCCGTAACAAGGGCAACAATTCCAACAAAGGACTTATGGAAACCAACAAGGTTATGGAAAACCTCCTTACCAAGGGAACAATCAGCAAGGACAACAGTTCTAGCAAAAGAAACCATCTCCCGACTCGGAAGTGAAGAACATGTTTGCTCAACTAATGGATATTCATGCCAAGCGACAAGTGGATATGAATAGGCAGTTTATGGAAGTCAATATCAAGATGGACCGCGTGGATACAATGAGCTCCAAGGAAGGATAAATGGCATCACTTCACAAGTGAAGTCTCTGAAAAATCAAATGGCTCAAGTTGCTTCCACTAGCCAAACGCCTTCAGGTAAGCTGCCCGAAAAACCCAAGGTAAATCCAAAAGACTACTGCAATGTAATCTCGACTGATGAAGATAAAGATAATTCTGTCAAGGAGATTACAAGATTGCTTAGAGGTCTGATCGGAAACAAGAGGTATGAGCAGCAGTTTGTTGGTTTGAAAGAGGATCCGCCTTTGGGAAAGGAAGTATTGGTTGAAGATGAAGAGGGCAACATCAAGCTGGTTACTGCAGTCACCAAGGAAGAGTTTGAGAAGATCAAAGCAAAGAGAAAGGAATACGAGTCGAGAGGCATGCTAGGTGAGGCTACCAAGCAAGTAATTGATGTCAAGAAGGAAAAGTCAAGAGAGGATAAAGGTGGCAAGAAGCAAATTGTCGAGCCTTGTCCTTATGCTCCTCTGATCCCATTTCTAGGAAGATTCCTTACTAAAGCATAAAAGAAGGTGCTTTCTGAGTTCAAAGCTAACATGAGCGAGATAGGAGCTCCTCTACCTAGGATGGAGAACTTGTATGGAGTCCCGGAACAAGTGAAGTTTGTGAAGAATGTTCTAGAGAACCGGAGCAAAGTGGAAGAACTCCTTCTCACCAAAGTCGATCTTAACCTGACACCACCGGAACCAAAAACCTTGACTAAGGAAAGTGATCAAGGTACTTTCGTTGTGCCTTGTACTCTTGGCGAGCTAAAATTTGATGACGCCTTGTGTGATTCCGGAGCTAATGTGAACGTCATATCTTATGAGATTGTTAAAACACTTGGGGAGGAAAAGATGAGCAATCACTCTACTTCCATCTCGTTTGGAGATGCATCGACAAAGATCCCGGTTGGTAAGCTAGTCGATTTCCCCTTCAAGATTGGGAGGTGCACTACCGACTGATTTCATGGTAGTAAAGATGGAACCAAACTGTGAAATCCCACTCATTTTTGGAAGACCTTTCCTTAGCACGGTTGGAGCCAAGATTGATTTCTTAAACAAGGAGGTTGTGCTAGAGAAAGTGAGTAGAGTTATTGCTTATCCGATCAAAGCATCATTGGTCAGTTTATGTCGAGTGATTAGTGTTGTTGGTAGTAAGGAAACAAGTTCCGGGTTTGATGACAAGAAGAAAGGAAGAAGGGATGGAGTCGACTCGACTTCATCGGACTTGAAGGATCCAGGCGCCAATGCGTCTCTCAAGGATCTCACTCCATGATGATCAAGAAAACAAAGTCAAGCTAGTGACTTTAAACAAGCGCACTTGGGAGGCAATCCCATGATTATCCATCCTTTTTACATATTTCCCTTTAAGTTTTTACAAGAACTCTTTAGTTTCTTTAATTTGATTTTATGTTATCCTTTTAATGCTTGAATAAGGTGTGTTTTGGTGTCTAAGAAGCAGGGGAAAACCTTAAAGAAAGGGGTTAAAAGGCAAGATGAAGAGCCAAAGCAAGTGATGTGAGAAAGCAAAAAGAAACAAGGAAGAATGAGTGAAGACTGGCCCATCATAGGCCACGATCGGCCGAGGACAAGCCACGACCGGTCCAGCATCAAACGTGTTTTTCCGAAACTGACCAAGGACCGGGCGAGGATATGGTGCGACTGGTCAAGACACGCAAGCGACTGGTCGATTGTCAGGCGATGATTCTTGCCGAGTGGGTGAACCCGATCCATCGAATGGCGAGACCGGGCGAGGATTCGGTAAGACCGGTCCGACATCGGACGTATTTTTTGAAAAATCCTTGCTACCGGTCGATCCTCAGTCACGACCGGCCGAGGAGAGCATACGATCGCCCGAAGCCGAGACACGCCCAAACCACTATGGCCGCGCGACCGGTCGAGAAAACTCCATGACCGACCGGTCCCCTTTACCAAAGTATGAAGGGGCCCACAACAAAGCTATCTTCTTATTCTTCTCTCTTGGACCACAAAGGTACTTTCTCTCTGATATACCTCTGTTTTTACTAGTTTTTCATGCATGTTTTGGTTTAATTTCACCACTTAGGACTCATGCTTTCATTTTTAGTGTAGTTTTTGATTCATTTTGTACTTTAGAGTCCTAGATAGATCGAGTCTCATATTTTTGGTCTTTTGAGTCTTTTCAGGTGAATTTGGAGCCACTTTGGATGCTTGGAGGTTTGGGAATTGAGCTCACAATTGAGAATTGAGATCGGATCAAAGAGGGCAAGGAAAAAGAAGAAAAAAAAATAGAATGGAGGCCGCAGCCGTCGACCTCAAGATCGACCGCAGATGCTCAATCGCGGCCACCTAGGACATAAAATTATGCCCGCATGACGTCCGGCGTAGCTCCCACAGACGTACGCATCTATCGCCAAGGCGTAGCACCATGGACACATTTCTCGCCCACGGCGTATCGCCACAGACGTATCATCCCTCGCCCGCGGACGTACATCTCTCGCCCATGGCGTATCGCCGTGGCAACATTCTCTCGCCCACAGACAACCGATTCTTGAACTGCGGACATACAATTTACCGCCCACGGGTAGTGCCACAGACGCTCGGCGTGCTGCCGTGACCACATTTTCTCTCGACCGTGATAACTTCTTCCTCGACCCACGGGCATGGATTCTTCACCGGGGCCATTTTCCCTCGACCCGACCAGGTCGTCGACCTCAAGGTCGACCATATCAACACGACGCCACCACATTGAAGCCTCTGGAAATCACTCAAGGTCGACCTCGTGGTCGACCCTAGGAGCCCGACGCCGTGGCCAAGTCCCTTAAAATGTGGGATTTGACCTAATTTGTCTTGGGTCAACCCGTATCCGTTTTTACTCATTAAAACCCTAATCTTTAAGGGAAAGATACATTCTTTTACATCATTATTCCAATTTCTATCCATTTGAGAGAGTTTTGAGAGGGAGAATAGTTGGAGGCCCTTTGGGGATGGTGATCTTAGGATCATCATCTCCCATCAATTGAAGATTGTTTATCATTTCTTTCTTCTCTCTTTCATTATGTTATTGTTTACTTGTTTGCTTAATTTTGTGTCTTTAATGTTTGAGTAGTGAATCAATGGATTGAAGGTTTGGTAGATCTTAGGGTTTGGAAATGAAATCATGATGCTTAGGTTGTTAGATCCTTAGATTTCTTCACTTAGGGTATTCTTAATGCTAGTTTCAATTTGGCCATTTGAAATCTAGATGCTAGGAGTTTTTTGCCCAGAAGATGTTTAATGAAATTTCCAAATGACTATTTTGTGAGCTTTTCTTCCATAGCCATTGGAAAATTAAGTTAGGGTGATTAGTGGTCTTAGTAAATCTGTTTGATAATGCTTGTTGATCATTTAGTTGGTAAATAGAAGTTTAGCTTAATTGATTGATTGACAAAGGGTTCAATGTCATGGAAGTGGGTTGTGCTAACTTATGTTGTTCATGCCCTAGGATGGTTGTTATTGTGTTCTTAAGCTTCTTGGTTTGATTATCTCTCATTAGGATAAATTGCCTTGCCTAAAATCCATTGTTTCTATTTTGTTTATGTTTTCGTTAATCTTTGTTTGTCTTGCTCTGTTTTTAGTTTGTTGCGCTGTTTTGTTATTGTTCTTGATTTGTTTTGCTTTCAGTTCTTGTGTTTAGTTTAGGTTGTTAGTTTTTTGATTGAATAAACCCATTGCTCTAGCTTAAGTTAGAATCGAATATTGCTAATGCGTTAGATCTAAGTTCCTTGTGGATTCGATACCTAAAATGCTACATCGACAAGATATCCATTAGATGTTTATTTGATAGTTTGAAAGTGTAAAAACCTTCTTGTATCACTCTCACCTCACTCTTGCTCCCTTTCACCCAACATTCTCTCTAACTTCTCTCTAGAGTCCATATCAAATTTGCTCTTGGATTATTGTCCTAAGTTCTCGTTTTCAAGATACATTCCCATTTTAAGCACTTCTCCTTAACAAACAAAAGATATGTATTTTTTAAAACTCCATTTCCATGGAAGCTCAAGAACTCAAGAACTTAAGAAATTTTATTTTCATGGAAAGTTGTATATTGAGATTTGTTTTAAGTTTATGCTTGTTTATGCTATATAAGGTTTGGGTATCTTGAATTGAGCTTTAGAATTCTTGATTTGTTGATAAAAGAGCAATTTTGAAGAAGTTAGGGTTTGAGCAATGAATAGTGACGAAAATGGTGTGAAATTTGGGAAAAATTGAAATGATGAATGATTCTCTTGTCTGTTGAACCTCTAATGCTTAGACAACCTCTAGGGTGATGAATACTTAAAGTCTTTCTTCATTTGTCTCATGAAAATCACTTAGCCAATGTTTTTGAATTGCTAAAATGCGTTG
Organism: Lepidium campestre; assembly: GCA_009757365.2. Taxonomy (NCBI): domain Eukaryota; kingdom Viridiplantae; phylum Streptophyta; class Magnoliopsida; order Brassicales; family Brassicaceae; genus Lepidium; species Lepidium campestre. The sequence continues at coordinate 52,032 of WJSH01001334.1, read as the reverse complement.
GAAAAGTTATGGTCTTTGAGGAAGTTGATTGTTGAGCTTGAAAAGATTAAATACTTGGTCCTTTTAAGTTGCATTGGTATGCTGAGATTGATCAAGCATTATTAGATAGGATTGATGCTTGTAAATTGAATAAAAATCCCAATTGAACACTTGGCTTAACTTGAATGTGTGTGCACTTTTTGAAGGAACCATAGACTCTCGACCAAGAACAAGAGCGGCGATCCGACGTGGAGGATACGGAGAAGATGCATCATGCCCAAGAACAAGGGGTGAGATCTGATGCGGAGGATATGGGGGTGAATCATCAAGGCCTCAACAAGCGATAGTTACCGGAGAAGTTTGGGTAGAGCCTCAAGAATTCGAGGATGAGTTGCTTGAACGACTAGGCCTCATCGACGACATGCGCCAAATGTTCATAAACATGAACTTGAGCGGTTTTGTTCACCATAAGCAATACATGACCTCATCATATGCCCAATACTTCTTGCAATCAGTGAGGCTAGTATATGCGGATCCGGAGAATCCCCACCCCGACCAAGGCTACATCACCTTCGGGCTAAGCCATAGACGGATCCGGATTATTATCCCCGAGCTATGCACCATCTTCTGCTTTCCATATGGCTCGGAGGTCGACTTTCCCGAGTTTCAATACAAAGGAAGCTTTTGGAGAATAATAGCTCTGGGAAGGGTGAACAATGGACTTTATGTGGATTCAATCCGGAACCCCACAATAAGATTGGTGGCAAAGTACTTAAGCGAGACGCTATACTTTAGGCCGGTTGAGGAGAGGTCTATACTCACCCATGGGGAGGTATGCTTGTTATTCGGTGGTCTCTCAACATTTATGATGGCAGAGAGTGGTCCTATGTTCTATGAGCGAGTTGGGGATCACGTAAACTTGGGATGTGTCTTCGCAAAGGAGCTAGCAAAGATGCGGTTAAGTGACAGTGGAATTACTGCAGCTCATTTGACGATGGGTTCATTTTTAGAACCGCTTTACCAAGCCGAAGGACTACTTTTCAGTCTGTTGATGAACTTGCCGGAGGAGAGCTACTTTACGCCCTTGTTTCCACGCGCTAATGACTATCTCCACTCGGGAGTACTCCCGCATGAGTACACATACATCTTCAATGACCGAGAGGGAAACTTCAACACTTAAAGCTGCCTCGACCGCACAAAACGACGCTAAGATCTTTCCTCAACATAAGCTTTGAGGGACCCGAGGATGAGACGATTGTGCGGCAATTGGAAGTCTTCCAACACTTCTTCCCACGCCTAGCCCAAGTAGATCAGTCAACACCGGTACCCTCTACTCTATACGCCAGATACATCTTCGATGAAGAAAGCCGAACTCGCCGAGACAATGCCAACGAGGAACGCGGCTCCTACTCTCCCCCTTGGGGAAGAGACTCTCCAAACTAAGGTACCAATTCACCGACTTTTGTAAATAGTTTTTAGTAGTCTTTCATTTTGTTTTGCTTTGCATTTTGTTTGCTTTCTCTCTTAGATTTTGTTCTCACCGGGACGGTGAGTAGTAAGTCCGGGGGAGAGGCTAGTATTTGATGTTGCTCTTATTTGTTTTGTTTTCTTTCTTTGAGTCTAGCTTGTATATTTTGTAGTTTCTCATTTGCATAAAAAAATTTCAAAAATCTTTTCAAAAACAAGCATGTAGTTGCATTTACACTATGTATTTGCTTAGGAACATCTAGGATTGCATTTCACTTGCATAGAAAATGATGACGTAATTTTTGTTGAGAACTTGTTTAGACTTAGCCAATGACCTTGTTTGGGAACACCTTAGATTTTAGACTTCTCCTTGTTGATCTTGTAGACTTCGTGCTTTGAATTCTTAGTCTTGCAACTCGCCGAATTGATGATGCTTGCTAGTCTTGATGCCATTCTTGAATACTATTTGAACTTAACTGAATTTAATTCTCTCACTTATGGATTTTCAATGCATTGTCATGGTAACCATATACATATTTGGACTATCTTCACCTTGATTTGCCACACTTGTTAGTCCAAATAGTCATTTTCCCATATGAATGGTTCCCTCACCTTGAACCCTTACCATTTCTTTATGCCCATTGTGAATTTGGTGCAACATGGAACTGCACCTTTGGCACATAGCTCGTCTAATCCATGGATTTCCTTTGATGGGCTTTTCTTTAAGCCTAAATCATGTGGGTGGCTTCTGATTAAGGAGGGCTCTTGTTTATTCTTTTGTAATTATGTTTTAGCGTGACCCAAATGTTTAGGCCTTATTTTATGTTTAATTAATTGGGTTTGTAAATTTAGACCCATTAGACTAGAAAGTGTAGATCAGTTATTAGGCTTTTTCTTTCTAATTATTTGGCCCACTTATTTAGGCTCATTAGGAATTAGGGTTTCCTTTATATCCCCATATAAGTTGTAAACTCTTGTACATTTTTGAACAGTTGACGTTGAATAAAAAAAACAGAAAACGAGAGTTTCCTCTCAGAGAATTTCTTAGGGTTTCTAGGTCCTTGTTTGAAGATTGATTCAATTCTCTTCAAGGAAGAAGACGAGTCTCTTGGTGGATTCCATTCTCGAGATTGACTGGTGCCCTTCTAGGTTTGATTTGATTCACCTAGCTAGGAAGAAAGATCCTTAGGCTTGATTAATTTCGCTTAGGTTGAGCTTTATTTATCTATCGATTCTTCATCACCTCCACCATCGCCTCTCTCATCTCTTCATCTGCCGCCAATCTCTTATATCCAGATCTCTTTGAGATCTTTTATCTCTTGTCCGCTTCCACGCTGCACCAGCTTGGTATCAGAGCCAAGGATCAACTTCTTAGCCTGATCGTTCGATCTGTTTGCCATCGCCTACCATCAACCACAAAGGTAACTTTGCATCTTACCTTGACCATGGCTCGATTCATATTCGTTCCGCCTAGCACCACCACCACTTTCGCTTATGCTGAACCATTGGATGAGTTTCATGGACCACCAGTCTATGATACTTATGAAGATGACCCTGAGAAAGAGTTTGAAACAGATCTACATCAAACTCTTGAAATTCATGGAGATTGCCTTGATCTTCAAAGCATCATGTTTCATACCGAAGATCTCCTTGTTGTGATCATGTGGTTCACAATGAATCAGATCTATGAAGTCCAGAGAGGCTTACGGACTGAGAGGGAATCGGTTGGATGCCATATGGCATGCCACAACCACCAGCTGCTGAGCCGGACTCAATGGATACTCTTCAGCAACTTTCAGCCGCCGACAGAGATGATACATATGTACTCTCTGACCTATTCCGAGCGACTCAGAATGAATTAGATAATGATTTAAACTTTTGTGGATTCATGACTCAATTATCTAGATCCTAAGAGTTGAATCAGACCGAAAGAAGTTCGGACCCGAGAGATATGAATTTTACAAATTGGCCGATCTGCAGTGAAGATGACTGCGCATCACGGTCAGTAATTGATCATCACAGCCCAGCTGATCGAGATTTTTCCTTGCGGACCACTTGAAAATTGTTTTTGGGTCTTCTATGGTTCCAACGCGCCACAGAACGCAAGAAGAGACCACCGGAGGTAAAAGATATGGGATCTGGAAGTTGGCTGTTCGGCATTGTCTGCAACTGTGCGTCTAGGGCAAAACTTGAACCGCACAAACCAACTCGGAAACAATATGTACCTCACGCCAATTGGGTTTTACTCTTGGGCCTTTTATGGTTCCAATAAGCCCAAGAATGGAAGAAACAAACTTCTGACCGCCGAAATTTGGAGCTTACAATCCAGCGACTCAGCAATGAATCCGATGGAGACCTGCGACTACTTCAGGAAGTGTACAGAACAAACGACAGCGAACCAGGTAACGATTTTAACTTTTCTGGATTCTTGACTCAATCAGCGGAGTCCTCAAAGTTGAACCAGTCCAAACGGAGTTTGGAGCAGAAAGTTATTGCTTCTGAAAGTTGGTGCTTCTGCATGAAGCGCAATTGCGAGTCTAGGGGAGAACATGGGCAACACAGCTCAGCTCGATTGCGATGTGAATCTTACACCAACTGGATATTATTCTTGGGTCTTTTTTGGATTTAACAAGCCCAAGAACCTAAGGAACATCCACAAGACCATCGAGATATGCCACATCATCTCAAAGAGGTCAAACCGATTTCTTTCACTTGTGACTACCGAGCTCGTGAGCTATTCTTGACTCTAGCTCCAACATCAGCACGTCTTGGTACAGCAAGTGTCCATACTGAGGCTCTGGAAGGAGTGTATGAGAAAGAAGAACCTCCGGATCGTGCTGAGAGCTTGTGGAGAAGACCGCCTAAGATTCGAGGACGAATCTTTCAAAGCGGGAGGGTTATGGTGCAGCGTGGAACTGCACCTTTGGCAAGTGCTTTTCTAAGCCATGGATTTCCTTTTATGGGCTTTTCTTTAAGCCTAAATCACGTGGGTGGCTTCTGATTAAGGAGGGCTCTTGTTTATTCTTTTGTAATTATGTTTTAGCATGACCCAAATGTTTAGGCCTTATTTTGTATTTAATTAATTGAGTTTGTAAATTTAGACCCATTAGACTAGGAAGTGTAGATCAGTTATTAGGCTTTTTCTTTCTAATTATTTGGCATACTTGTTTAGGCCCATTAAGAATTAGAGTTTCTTTAGGATTCCTATATCAGTTGTAAACCCTTGTACATTTTTGAACAGTTGACGTTGAATGAAAAAAACAGAAAATGAGAGTTTCCTCTCAAAGAAATTCCTAGGGTTTCTAGGTCTTTGTTTGAAGATTGATTCAATTCTTTTCAAGAAAGAAGACGGGTCTCTTGGTGGATTCCATTCCCGAGATTGATTGGTGCCCTTCTGGGTTTGATTCGATTCACTTAGCTAGGAAGAAAGGTCCTTAGGCTTGATTAAATTCACCTAGGTTGAGCTTTATCTATCCATCGATTCTTAATCACCTCCACCATCGCCTCTCTCATCTCTTCATCCGCCGCCAATATCTTCTATCCGGATCTCTTTGAGATCTTTTATTTCTTGTCCGCTTCCGCGCTGCACCATAATTGTTTGAGTGAGGCCTCTTTTTGAAAATGTTTTCATGTGCAAAATAGTGCAAGTATAAAATCGACAATTGTTAGCTTTCATTAGGTGGCTAGTTAGGAAATCATGGAGCTAGCACTAGGTGGAATGTTGACTTGTTGTTTGAGGCTCATTGAGTTCATCACTAAGGGGATGACAAAAGAAAGAAGGGTTTAGAGTATGGGTTAGTAACAAAAGGAATGAGAATTGGAATAAGTAGAATGGTGAACCAAATGGGTATGCAAAAGAAAGAGAATCAATAAAGGGAGAAAAGAAGTTTAAGCATTAAGGACTTAGGAAAAGGAGAATGATTAGCTCTAAGTATGTATCATTTGATAAGAAAAAGATCCTCTAGAAAGCAAAAGAGTGGGCTAAGAAAAGAAAAGATAAGGCCTAGAAAAGAAAAGAAAAGAAAATAGTGTTAGCAAAGTAAAGAAGTTAGAGCTTATGTATAAAAATATCTCCCATATGTTCTAAGAAAGTGTTTGCAATGTGCTTTGATTGAAAAATTTCCTTGATTGATTCCTTTGGTTTGAAGTTCAAAAAGGGTAGTATCTATTAGAAATTGGTTTTGGGAATGAGTAAAGCTAGGGATTGGTTTTTGGGTACACTATTGGCGTGATCATTGGGTAGAATGGGAGCTAATAATTGTATGCATCAATTGTTTTTGTCTTAGTATAATTTTGTGCAATGATTAGTATTCCTATTTCATGAGGGTATAGTTACCTTAAATTGATTAGCCTTCTTGCACTCAAATGTATAGTGCTTTCTTGCATTTTCTCACCTAGCCAAGTGGCATTTGATTGACTATCCATTTGTGAGATTACATATACTTGAGAATAATGAATGTGAAGAATGGTTGATTGAATAGCTTGTGGATTCTTGTGAACGCTTGTTGTTTGATAGAGATAGATAAGCCTTGAGATGTTAGAGTTCACTTGGAATCGTGTTTTTGAGATATGTGTGGTCACTATCGTTGGTCATTAAATGCTAGTCTTTGCTAAGGTCTTGACATGTTGAGTTCCCACTTTTAAACCTCTTTTCCAGAATTTTCGGTTGTTTGATAAAGGACAAGCAAAGGACAAGTCTGGGGGAGTTGATATACACTATAAATATCTTCATTATCATGCATTTCCTAGATCATTTTGCATTAGCTAAGTCTCTTGTTTACCCATTTTAGTGTAGTTTTACATCCATATCATCAGTTAGAGTCCTAGAACTAGAGAGTCATATATTTTGTGTTTTTGAATCTTATTTAGGTGGATTGGAGATCAATGGATGGAGATGAGCAAAGGAACCTTGAAGAGAGCAAGAGTGGAGGATGGGAAGAAAAAAATGAGTGGAAGATGGAGTGATGAAGTTGAAGAAGGAATAAGAAACAAGAGAATGACAAAACCAAGAAGACTAGAGAAGAAGTCGCGGCCCGCGACCGGTCGAACTCACTCCAAGACCGGCCACTCACGATTTGACCAACCGACGATGGCTCACGACCGGCCGAACATGAATGGTGACCAGCCCGACATCGATGCGAGGAATGACGGAAGCCCCGGCGACTGACTAAGGTCGAAACGCGACCGACCAAACCAAGGACATGACCGGCCCGACATTGTTGTGTGATTCGACAACTGCCCCATCGACCGACCAAAGCTAAATTAAGATCGTCCGAGGACAAGACACGACCGACCGGGGCCGAAATGTGAGCCACAAACCAAAATCCAGTGACCGGCTGAGGCGAGCCAGCGACCGGTCGGTCCTAAGCCACAAAGGCCTTTTATTTCACTTTTAAGTTGGGTCAATCCTAGTTTGTCCCGGGGTGACCCGATTCGTTTTTAGGGTTTCTTGGCAACAATATAAAAGCTCAAAACCCTTTGGAATTTAGGAGGAGACAACACATATTTCTCCATTGAATAGTTTTTAAAATCTTTATCCCTTCGATCTTGCTTGAGAGACTTGAGATTTGAGGAAGAACAAGGAAGAATCCTGGATGGATTTTTGAGCATTTCTCTGTTTCATCAATCAGAAAGAGTTTCTTCTTAACCCTTTCCTCTTTTCTCTTTTCATTATGGGTTTGTTTGTTGTTCATGTTGAGTTTAATTTGAATATGTGTGAGTAGTCATCTAATGGGTTGATGCTAGATTGTTAGATCTGTAGATCCTCCACTTAAGATGTTCTTAATGCTAGGTTTAGCTTGATCAACTAGTAACCTTGATGTTGGGAAAGACATCGCCCGAGAGGTGTTCGATGAATGTCCTGAAAGAGTCTTTTTGTGGGTTTTCCTTCCCTAGCCAATGAGAGTTGATGTTAGGGTGGAAATTGGTCTTTGTGAGCTTGTGTGTTAATGCTTGTGTGTTAATGCTTGAGACTGTAGGAGAGAAAATGAAAGTTTAGCTTAACTTATTGATCGCATAA
>WJSH01001334.1:7535-28145 GCA_009757365.2 Lepidium campestre | reverse complement strand
AATACATTTAGGATGTTTGCATTATCATTTGCATCTATGTTTTTGGGAATTATCTTGCTTGAGGTGAATAATCTTGTTAGGTTGATAGCTAGTGACCATTGTGAGCTCTTTAAATCGAAGTTTTTCCCTCTAGAAAGCTGAATAGTGGATCATAATCTTTGATTGAGAGCCCCTTTAGAAGCATTCACCATTAGAAATAAGAAGTCAATTCGGGGTATTTTGGGATTGGATGCTAAGCTTGGATGCAAGTATATTGTGGTATTTCTAAGAGGATAGGGGTTCACATGTGGCTTACAGTTTTTGGCTTGATAAGTTGCTCGTTTTGGGTGAGATTTTCCCATTGTTTTCAAACCTCTCTTTCGGGATTGTCGGTTGTTTGCTTGAGGACAAGCAAAGGACAAGTCCGGGGGAGTTGATATACTCCACTTTTACCAGTTTTTCATGCATGTTTTTGTTCATTTTGATAACTTAGACTCATGGGCGTAGCGCCACGAACGTATCATTTCTCGCCCACGGGTAATTTGTTCTCCGCCCACGGGCGTACGCAAATCTTGCCCACGGACACACGGCGTATCACCCATGGCGTAGCTCCACGAATACAATTCTTGACCCGCGACAGTTTTCCCATCGACCATGGGCATTCATCTCTTGACCTACGGGTACACATCCTTTCAACCGCTGGCAGTCTTTTCTCGACCACAATAGCTTTTTTCTCGACCAGACCAGGTGGTCGACCAAACCAATCCGACACCGCATGCCATAACAGACATATTCAGCGTGCAGCCGGCGTCGACCTCGCGACCGACTAGGGGACCTCGACGCTGCGGCCTAAGTGCTTTAAAAATTGGGTTTTATCCAATTTATCTTGGGTCAACCCGAAGTTACCTTTTTATGAACTAAATCCCTAATGTTTAAGGGACATAACATTTCATTCTTAGTTTTTATCAAGTCTTTAGCAGCCACTTAGATAGACTTTTGGAAAAGATAGTGGAGACTCCTTTGGATGATCATCTTTGGATCAATCCTTTCTTAATAAGAATCTCTTATCTCTTTCTAATCATGTTTATCTTTGTTTGCTTTTCTATTGCTTTGTGTTCTTTAGCCATGTCTGAGTAGTTCTTAGATGGGTTGATGGCTTGGTAGATCTAGGGGTTTGATGATTAGCTTTTGATGCTTAGGTTGTTAGATTCCTTCATTTAGGTTGATTTTAATGCTAGATTTGACTTGATCATTTGAATCTAGATGCTAGGAAAATTGTTGCCCGAGAGGTGTTCGATGAAATTCATGATAGAACCTTTTATGAGCTTCTCTTCCCTAGCAATTGAGAGATGAAGTTATGGTGATTAGTGTTCTTAGTGAATCTGTTTGGTAATGCTTATTGGTTGTTTGATTGGTGAATGAGAGTTTAGCTTGATTGAGTAGTTGATAAAGGGTTCAATGCCATGAGAGTGGGTTATGCGAGCTTATGTTGTTCATGCCCTAGGATGTGTTTGAATGTTTCTTAGCATCAATAGTTGGTTGTTTCTCCTCTAGATCAATTGCCCTGCCTAAGTCCATCGCCTTTAATTGATTGTTTAGCTTCAGTTTTAATTGCTCTGTTTTTTTGTCTTGCTCTGTTTTGCCCTTTGTGTTTTGTTAAGTTGAGTTTGTTAGTTGTTGTTTATTTGGTTCTTGTTTCATTTTAGTTTTCAGTTTCTGTTTTAGGTTGATTTAGTTGTGGTTAAATCTTAAAATCTGATTGCTCTAGCTTAAGTTAGGATTGAATATAACTATTGTGTTAGTTCTAGGTTCATTGTGGAATCGATACCTCAAATGCTACATCGACAAGATATGCATTAGAGGTTTATTTGATAGTTTGAAGTGTAAAAACTCATTGTTATCATTCTTCACCACCACACACGTAATTTCACATTCTCACTCACTCACCACTTCTAACTTAAGAACACTTTCATTTTCTCTCTACCTCTTTCTTCTCCATTTTGGTTTATAGATCTTTTTCCACTAATCATTATGATTTTGTGTCAAATTCTTCAAGTTTACTCAATATCTAGCATTCTCCATCACTCATCCAAAGTATGTGTTCTTAAACTTCATTTTCATGGAAGCTCAAAGCTCAAATTGGGTATTCTCCATGGAACTTGAATTTGGGTGTTTTGTTGGTGATTTGGCATGCTTTGTGATATATTTTACTTGGGTAACTTGATTAGAGCACAAATTTGAAAGATTAGTGGAATATATTGAAATTTTGGGAAGTTAGAGCTAGGTTGATGAATAGTGATGAATTTGTGCATAATGTTTGAAAAGCTTGTGGTTTGACATGGTTACATCTTTCCTTTGATAGTCCTAATGATGGTTTAATGCTCATTGTTGATGGTCTTGTTAAAATTCTCATATTCACTTTTAAATTCATAATTTGAGCTTATTTTGTTAACACTTAGAAGAATTTTAAAATTTCTTATCAATTGTGAGTTGTTGAGAATTAATGATGTGTTTCATTGCTTTAAGGTTACTTAGAGAGTGAATTGAAGTTTAGACTTGCCTTTGATATTTGCAATTCTCTTCTCTAGTCTATGGCTTTAATTTTGTCTTCCTTAACACATTGTAGGAAAAAACCCTCAAAAGACAAGTAACCAACAATCTCCATCGAGAGTTTGCCAAGGAGAGTAGAGATTTTGATGATGCTCGACACCAAAGAGCCACCTCTCCTTAACTAAGGTACCAAATCGCCTACTTTGTACATAGTTTTTAACTTTTATTTTTTCTTTCTTTTTGCATTTGCACTTGTGGTTCTTCTTTTTGGATTAACTCTCTCACTGAGATGGTAAGAAGTAAGTCTGGGGAGGGGAAGGATATTTAACTTTGTTTTTGAGTTGTTTTGTTTTACTTTTTCTTGAGTCTTGCGTTTGCATCATTTGGATTGTATTTCATTAACAAGCATTTAGTTGCACTTGCATTATAGAATGGTTTAAGAGCATTTAGATTGCATTTCATATGCATAGGGAGCATTGATACAATCACCTAATTAGGAACTTAGTTTAATACTTAGTCAATGGCCTTGTTCGTGAATGCATTTTGTGATTGAACATCTCTTTGTTGAGCTTGTAGACTTTGTGCTTTGACTTCTTAATCTTGCAACTTGTTGAATTGATGATACTTGCTTGACATAATATCAATCTCGATCTTAATTGACTTAATGAATTCAAATTCTCCCACTTATGGGCTTTTGATGCATAACCATGATATTAATATACATAGTTGGACTATCTTTTACCATTTTACCACTCTTGTTAGTCCAAGTGGCCATTTCCCACTTTAGAATTGTTTCCTACCTTTAACCCTTACCTTTCTTTTGAAACTCCCATTGCGATTTGCTTGAGTAAGACCTTTTTGTGATAATGCTTTCATGTGCAAAATAATGTAAGTATAGAAACGACAATGACTGACTTTCAATACTTGCTAGTTTAGAGAACCATGGAGACTAGCATTAGGTGGGATTTTGATTTATTGTTGTTTGGGCTCATTATAGTTACTAGTAGGAGGGAGAATTAACTAAGGATATGGGGTTTGGGTAGACTTACAAAGGAAAAAAGGGAATGGAATAAAAAGAAAAGGGTTGAACCAAAATGGTTATTTCTAAGGAGAAAAGAAATCGAAAAATGGAGAAAAGAGAATGGTAGCCCTATAAACTTGGGATGAAGAAAAGTGTTTAGCTCTATGTGTATGAAAAATGAATAAAGAAGTCCTTTAGAAAGCAAGGAAAAATGCTAAGAAAAAGAATATATCAAATCTAGCAATTAAATGAATAAGATTAGAGGGCTAGCAAAGTAAAAATATAAATGAGCTTGTGTTAAATGTTTCTCATTTGTTCTAAAAAAGATGGGTGCAGTTGTGCTTAGTTGTGAACCTCCTCGATTGATTTCTTGGGTTTAAATTGGAAAACAATAAGGTAGAAAATCTCTAAGAATTGGTCTGGGCAAAGAGATAAACTAAGATTGGTTTTAGGATATACTACTTGATTTATACTTGGGTAAAATGGAAGCTATGAATTGTATGCATCAATTGTTTTTATCTTAGCATAATTTTGCATGATGATTGGCATTCATATTTCTTGAGAGTTTAGTCACCTCAAAAGTTACTTAGCCATCTTGCACTCATATCTTTATTGCTTTTGAAAGTCTTTTCTTACATAGCCAAGTGGTATTGATTGACTGCCCATTTGTGAGAACGCATCTTAATGGATACTTGAATGTGAAGATTGGTTGAAGGAATGGTTTATAGATTCTTGTGAATACTTGTTGTTTGAAAGAGAATAAATAAGCCTAGAGAAGTTAGAGTTAAACTTAGAATCATGCTTTTGACCTAATGTAGTCACTCTCTTTGGTTGTTATACTAAGTGTCTCTAAGTTGTTAATGTGTTGAGTTCTCAACTTCAACCTCTCCTTTCGGTCTTGTAATGTTTGCTTGAGGAAAAGCAAAGGGCAAGTATGGGGGAGTTCATGATATGCATCATTATCAGCTAGATTTTCATGCACGTTTTGATCCATTTTGCATAATTTAGGAGTTACATTCATTCACTTTAGCATATGTTTTCTTTTATTTTGCATTTTAGAGTCCTATAATAGATAGTTGCATATTTTCATTTCTTTGATTTTTTTCTAGGTGGTTTGGAGCTACTTTGAATGAGTATCGACTGGAGATGGATGTAGAAGTAAGGAGATGGATGTAGAAGCAAGGAGATGGATGTAGAAGCAAATGAAAAAAGTAAAGATGCATAAAACAAAGAAGAAACACCCATTGGATGGAAGCCTCGACCCACAGTTGAGGGTAATGATCAAGGGTCACAACAATGGACAAGCCAAGTCTTGACCCATGGTCGAGGCACATGCAAGAAAACGTTGTTTGATGCATAATTTTGACCTAGAACTGAGGCTATGATCAAGAATTCTTACACACATCCTTCTATTTACTTGGATCTGATCGGGTTTATCCTAGTTCGACCCAACTCATTTTTAGACTTAAAAACCCTATTGTTTAAGGGTTAAGACACAATTATTCTTATCAATTTTAGAGCAGCCATCTTAGAAAGAGTTTTGGAGAGATTGGGAGGATTGTTGGAGACCCCTTTGGGATGATGATGGATCATCATCTCCAATCTATTAAGATTTATTTATCCTTTATCTTTTTTCTTTAATTACGTTTATGCTTTTGTTTATGTTTATCTTCTTGTTTGTTTCATGTGTTTAATGTTTGAGTAATAGATTGATGGGTTGATGGTTTGGTAGATCTTAGTTTTTGGTAATAGAATCTTGATGCTTAGGTTGTTAGATTTTTTAGATCCTTCACTGAAGATGCTCTTAATGCTAAGTTTAGCTTGATCAACTTGTAACCTTAATAGTAGGAAGTTCACTGCCCGATAGGTGTTCGATGAAATTCCTGAAAGAGTCTTTTTGTGGGCTTTCTTTCCCTAGTCAACGAGAGTTGATGTTAGAGTGAAAAGTGGTATTTGTGAGCTTGATTAGTAAATGCTTATTAGACTTTAGGTTGACAAACGAGAGTTTAGGTTGACTTATTGTTTAGCAAAATGATTCAACGTCATGAGAATGAAACAATTAGTTAAAGAGAAATGAAACATCACGGTTTATAGGCCATAGTGTCAAGCAGTTAGAAATAGGGCTTTATTGTGGATTGAGAGAGAGTATGATAGGCAGTTTGGGCGTTTACATGATTATGGATAAAATATTTTAAACTCCAATACTAATTCATATGTTGCTATTGAGACAATAACAAATGAGCAAGGGTTAGATGTTTTCAATAGGTTTTACATTTGTCTCGATGTTTTAAAATAATCCTGGAAAGAGACATGTATGCCACTTATATGTGTTGATGGTTGCTTCCTTAGATCTAAGATGAAAGGGCAATTACTAGTTGCTTTAGGGAGATATGATAATAATGCTAATATACCCTATAACATGGGCAGTTGTAAAAGTAGAGAAAACAAGCAACTGATTTCAGTTTATTAAAAAAAGTCAAAGAAAATTTGGTGTTAAAAGATGGTGATGGATACGTTATAGTGTCGGATTGTCAAAAGATAATGTTTCCTTACAATTCTTAATATTTTATCACTTCAACGAGCTGTCCGTTTTTGATTGTTCTGTTTTTTTTTTTTTCAAATTTATTGAGCAAATCTTCAGTTTTGTTGTAGGGTTTGATTAGAACATTGGAGATGAGGTTGCCAAAAATATAGCATAAGATGTGTGTGAGGCACATCTATGCTAATCTTAAAGCCAAACATGGGAAGAAAACACAGTTGAAACCTTTCATTTGGAATCTGACATGGAGTTATAACGAGGCTGAGTATAAAGAGAATTTAAGGCATGTGATGGAGTATGATTTAGATGTATATGAAGATGTGTTGAAGATAAATCCAAAGTCTTGGTGCAAAGCATTCTACAAAGTTGGTCCTCACTGTGAATATTTGGAGAACAATTTCATAGAATCCTTTAACAGCACCATCGTGAAGGCAAGAGAAAAGCATGTGGTGCCTATGCTCGAGATAATACTTAAACGGGCCATGATGTGGATTAACAGGAGGGTTTTTGATTATGAGGCTCATACTGGTAAGTGTACGCCTTATGCTGAGGATATGTTATCAAGGACATACGATTTAGCTGCATATTGAAGAGTGTACATGAGCACAAATTAGATGTACGAAGTTGTGTCATATGGTTGTCCTCAGAGTCAACCTCGAGGGTAGAGCAGGTTCTTGCATGAAATGGGGACATCACCAATACCTTGCAAGCATGCTTATACAATCATCCTCAATCAGAAATTGGAGGTTGAAGATTATGTCTCTCATTGGTTTCGATCAACTTTATGGGTAAAGACTTATAGCATTGACCTCACGCCTCCAAGAGGAGCAAAGTTTTGGCCAGAGACATCAGATGGAGTGATTCCTAAACCTCCAGAATCAACACAACCATGACGTAAGAAGAAGAGTGAGAAGGAGAAGAGAAAGAAGGGAAATAATGAATCTCCAATTAAGAAGACTCAAAGGGGTGAAGCAACGAATCATGCATTGTGGCATTTGTGGAGCAACAAACCATAACTCTCGGTTTCATAAACTATAACAACAGAAAAAGAATGCAAAGACAAACTGGTACAGCGCATCACCATTTGCAGCGGATCTCTATGAGAGATCTGAATGGATATATTTAGAAGGCGAATTGAATCAAGCATTTACATCTCTTCCTAGAGCGGCGGCGAACCAGCAACGGCAACTAGGGTTTCAAAAGGAGATCTCAAAGAGATCTATCGAATAAAGATGAATGCGTGAATGAAGAGATGGGAATATGGAGATGAAGAAAAGAAGAATATGTTTAAGCTTAACCTATGGATATGATGTAGATCTACAGGGACCCTGCTTACACAAAGAAATAGAGATTCACTTTTGCAAGACTCAACTCAACATTCGATCTCAAGAGAGATCAATCAGACATGGCTTATAGTCTCATAGAGATTCTCTCTCTAAATGACGGCTAGGGTTTTAAGAGGTACTCCCTCTTAGGGTTTTCGAGATTCTCTCTCGAAAAGGAACTCTGTGAATTTTTTTTAAGCTCTGATTTTTATTGATGCAAGGGGTTACATATTTAAAGGCTTTTCTATGAGGACTCTAGAAACCCTAAATCTAATGGGCCATGACCTGTTAATTCTCTAATTTAAAACAAGACTCAAAGTGGATCCATATATGGCCCATGAAAATGACAAAAAAGAAAGTCCCTAAGAAACATACCCAAATTAAAACAGACTCAATAACTGAAACAATAAAAGCCCATATTAATGGACCAAACTGGATAAAAGGCCTATCAGAGCTAAGGCATGCGTGGATCATGGCTGTTCTGGTTTCCACGCAGCACCAGATCCCTCCCTGTTTGAAAGATTCGTCCTCGAATCAAGCAGGGATTCTCTCCGCAGATCTTGCAATTGTCTGGCGGCTCTTCCTTCTTGTACATGTGCAGGGCTTCAATGCAAGCTCTCGTTGCTTCATTCCAGCCAAAGCTCTTTCATGCATTGTAGACAACCTAACACTCGCTAGGTAGTCTCCATCCGTACTCTTCAACTCGTGTTCCATGTCCGACTGTACAAGCATGATTCTCACCAACCTCCACAGCTTGTTGCTCACAAATAGCAGACCATAAGACTGCTCCAAGATGTGTTAGATCAAAGGCTTTGTGGTGGACTTGATCACGAATTTGAAAGGAATCGCCGTTTAGAACCAGTTTCACCCATTCCAGAAGATAGGGTGTAACTTGCTGCTCCCGTTGACTCTCTTGAGGTTCTATGGCTTGCTGAAACCATAAAAGACCCAAGAATTGTTGATTATAATTGAGTTTCTAATGTGATAAATATTACTATTAGTAATGTTTGTAATCTATTAAGTTAGTTATATACCTAGTATGGCCACGTTTAGTTTAGTCAAGTGTTGTAACATATATTGTGTCTCTTTAGTGGAAGAGATACAACTCTTAGGGTGTTTGTTGATGTTTATTTAAAGTAGTGTTAACTATTATATAAAACGTTGAGTGATTCAATAATAAAACAAGTTTTGTCATTCAACAATTTTTTTTTTCTCTTCTCTTCTTCTCATCAATATTCTAACATGGTATCAGAGCTTATGTTGGTCTTGAGACATGTTCAAATACAATAAATATAAGAAAAAATCCGCTGCAAGAAGAAGAGAAAGATGGAGACGAAAAACCGAAAAAAAGAAGAAGTGATGGTGACAAGAAAGAGCACCATCAATCTACACAAGCATATTCACATGATGTAACTTTAAGAGGAAGGCTCCAAAGGGTTGAAGAGGATATAAAATCTTCTCAAAAGGAAATGGAGATTATGGATGTGAAGATGTAGTTTGTAAAGAGAGTTCTGAAACTTTGTTCAAAGAAGGATAGAGGATGCTTACCTCAAAGAAAAATGGAGCACATGAGGATGCTAACCTCAGAGAAAAATGGAGCACAAGAGGATGCCTACCTCAGAGAAAAATTGAGCAAACGTCAAGGAGACGTGATGGTGATCATAGAAAGATATCAAGCAAGAAAGAAGGATGCTTACCTCGAAGAAAAATGGAACACAAGTCGGTTTAAAGGATAACCGAAAAAGACTTGGAGAAGATTCATGCATAAGACGTCACATAGACGTTAAGAAGGATGCTTATCTCGGAGAAAAATAGAGCACAATTTGATTGTAAGAGATTACCAAAGAAGATGTAAATAAGTTCACGCAAAAATTTGGTGATCAAAAGGACACCAAAAAGGAGAGAGAAGTAGATTTGAGATGAGGTGGTGGGAAGACAGATTCGGACCACCATCTTTAATTGCTAGTTACCCTCGACTACCGACGAACCAGACGATGGTATACCCTCTGTTGGAAAGATCTATCTGTCTAGTTTCCAGAACAGGTTTTGGATTTGGAATCAGAGATACGGTTCAAAAGTTATAATCATTTTTGTAAAGCATATCAAATCTGTCGCGAATTTCAAAGATACGGGTAAAGAGAATGGTACAAACAAATGGATACGAATGATTGGGTACGAACAATTGGGTACCACCGTAGGGGTGTGAAGACAAGATGCAAGCACCAAAAGGATACAATTTATCAAAGAGTGTGAACACCAAAGGTTGTGATTACCAAAGGGTGTGAATACTAAAGGTTGTGATAATGAAATGATATAATCACTAAAGGGTGCAGATACCTATGGGTATGAGAAGACAGGACACCTTAGAGAAAGAGAGTGGAAGAAGTTTGTAAGAATAACGGCCGTGAATGTAACAGAAAAGATTATGGAGAAGACATGACAATGTTTACGTGGAGGAAACTTGAAGATGACTAAGGAGAAGCTTAGTAGGAAAGAAAAATTCCAAAAAGAAATCCTATGTCAAATTGACAAAAGAATAAGGAGGAATTTTATTAAAGGCATGAAGAAAAGAGAAAAGAGTGGAGAGAAGCTATAAAGGAGGAAATTTAAATGATTGAAAAGCATGGAGTAAAAGAGAAACTCAATTAAGGAGGAGTGTTGATTATAATTGAGTTTCTAATGTGATAAATATTAGAGAAAAATTGAAAAGAAATGATACGTTTTTTTTTTATATGTTTGGTAATCTAATTTTTTTTTTGTTGAGATAATCTTTATATTATTGTTAAACCTATTTTGCCCTTGTAACCATAGACGAAGAACGATATCCGAAGATTTCGCTCTTGTTCTAGAGTTTTTGGATTCTTCTTCTAGATCGATATTAGATAGATCGATATCAATGTGATGATGCTTCGAACGTGTAACGGGTTAACAATCATACAAAAATATCAAAATTTTGCCATGGTCATAATCTCAAGGTTGGCCTATGTTCTTGTCTTTTAATATCTCTTGCGAAGGTGTCAATTTTTCTGGTTTTAAAATCTCAATTTTGACTCTTTGTTTGTTGAGCGATATTTAATTTTGCAGTGGAAAGACTCAATTGTCAAATTTGGACTCTTTGTTTAATGAGCAACACTAAATTGTTCAAATTCATGATTTTGGTTTAATATCTTTGATGATGATGCAGGGGAGATAAATTTGAGTCATGCCTTTATACAGGTTTACGTAACTTCTAAAATTGTATATGTTTAAGTATACTTTAAAAGTCTTGTGTGCATAGTTAGTGTTAACTCATGAAATTGGAAGGTATTCTTAATTTATTACAATAACAAAAGCTGATATTGATTTCAGAGGAACAATACACACATTGATAACAAACATGGGTTTCATGGGGTATGTTGAAAGCAGCTCAAAGTTACACACATCAGAGCTACGTTCGTTGTGGCTAACCCGGCTCATAGATGATAAATTTAAATTACCAAGCAAAGAGAAGATGTTGGATCAATTCTTGAAAGGAATGGAAGTGATGAGAAGATCAAGCAGCTTCTACAAATGTCATTGCATTTCTATTCTATTGATTAAAGATTAAAAATGTTTAGTTATTTCAAACTAAACAACGGTAACATATCAATTAAACTTATGATTCTATCTATCTGATCGGTCATTTTGATCGGTTTATACGACCGATCAAAATAATCCCATGTACTTATATGATATATTGTGTCTTTTTGATCGGGCTCAACCCGACCAAGATGACCGATCCGAATAATCCCAAATACATATCCGTAAACTTGTGTATTTTTGATCGTGCATTGATTGATCAAGTTGACCGATTATATTAATTCCAGATACAAATTCAGTTTAGATAAATATGCTAAATATTTGATTTTAGGATAATTATTTTTCTGTTAGGATTTGAAATATTTTCCTTAATTATTCTAGGTTAAGCAGTAGATGTAACTTTTAGTTTTGTCATCTTATCAACTGTGTTCTTCTTCCTCCCTCAAACAGGTAAGTTTTGATTTTTCTGAAACTTTATGTTATTGAATTTTGTTTAAACCTTAAAATTATGTAGGATTTTATAATTGTTTTGGTCTTAGCTCAAGTTTGTTTCAAGTATTTAGGTATTTTATCAAAAACTTTCTCGGGTATTCCTCGAACTTCGTTGACTGCATATTCACGAGATTCCCATGCTTGTAAATAAGAAAGCTCACAGCCATGTTATGTACGCATAAAAGTTCTAATATCGTTTGGCTTAGGACCTTCTTTTACACCCTCATACTTGTGCATAATAAGCTCACCAATTGTTTTTGCTGAAGGTGTCCTACCTAATTTGCTTTTAGTTGAAGGAGCACATGTATGTTCACTCACAATCTTATTGACTTTAAAATTACTAGACCCGGACAAACACTCTGCACGAAGACTCCATTTGCAAATGTTATCTCTGCAACGTATACACCACAATCTTGTATCAGACTTTGTAACCCTATAGTCAAAATTATGCTTCATAGCACAAATTTCCATAGTTGCCTTTAAAGCATATTTGCTTCTAAAAAGTTGCCCATTTTTTAATGAATCAAAAGCCCAATGATTTAGCGAGTCTTCAACGTTTTTAGACATAAACGAGTTTTCTCCACCAATATCAGCTCCATAGAAATTGTGTTTCGAATCATCATTCTGTATACCCTTATTCTTAAAATCTTTCAAAGACTCTTTAGAAGTACCTCTATCTTTATATCCATCAGCTGATTCATGTTGAGGCTCATTCAAATCTGTAACACTTTTACTCTTCTGATCATCTCTAGGTTTGTAAAGATACACACAATCGCAGCATAGAATTTCTCATTGAACATCCAATAAAATTCCTCCATTGTCGATCATTATTCATAAGAACTGGAGGAGATTCTGAGTCAATCAACAAATTAGAAGGTAAATAATTGAACTCCAATTCAACCTTCCTTTGATCTATTTCGTACTCTTCTGATACCATTACCTTAAGCTCCTCAATTGTAGTATTGGATTCCAAATTAAGAACTCGAGCATATGTGCCTCCATCAACAATAAATTTCCACTCCTTGCCAATAAGCCTCCATAAACCACAAGTAACGTAAAATTGTACCATATTCATCTTTGAGGAATTAGTGTTTCACAGAAGCATGAATAAAAATTTGGTGTTTAAAATTATTGTTACGACTAAAAATTATGTTGCTACAAAATAGCATATATGGTTTAACCTAAAAATTTGTGAGCTTTAACGATGTTACTAAGTTAAATAGCACATAATTTTGCTGGACCATTATACCCAAGGGGCCTAGCCCACTAAGCACTTATATTTTGAAGGGTCTAGATCCAATCATAAAATTAATTTTATCCGGTATGCAATATGTTAGTATATTCGTGATCGGGCTAAAACCGATCATGAAAACCGATCAAAGTAACATTAATCAAACATTACCAAATTTACATTCTACAGTTCGTTAAACATAATGACAACAACAGGAAATAAAATTCTTATATTGATAGAAAATAGGAGAACCGTAGAATGTGTATTCCAAAATTTGTGAGAAATTTACCAAATTTAGAATCACCATTCTACTATCATAGAACATAGAGAAAACAGTAGAATATAAATTCTGATATTAGTAGAAAAAAGGAGAAACCGTAGAATATGTATTCTAAAATTTGTGAGAAACCTACCTAGTTTATAATCTAAATTCTACTATTTGTAGAACATAGAGAAAACAGAAGAATATAAATTTTGATATTGGTAGAAGATAGAAGTAACCGCAGAATGTGTATTCTAAATTTTGTGAGAAATCTACCTAGTTTAGAATTTACATTCTACGATTCGTAGAATATTGAGAAAACGGTAGAATATGAATTCTGATATTGGTAGAAAATAAGAGAAACCGCATAATGTGTATTCTAAAATTTGTTAGAAATCTACCTAGTTTAGAATTTACATTCTACGATTCGTAGAACATTGAGAAAACGGTAGAATATAAATTCTGATATTGGTAGAAAATAAAAGAAACCGCAGAATGTGTATTCTAAAATTTGTGAGAAATCTACCTGATTTAGAATTTACATTTTACGATTCGTAGACCATAGAGAAAATGGTAGAATATGAATTCTGATATTGGTAGAAAATAAGAGAAATCGCAGAATATGTATTCTAAAATTCATAGAACATGTAAGAAAAAAAAAATTTAGAAAATAGTAATAAAGAAATGGCATTTTTGTCTTAATATGACCAAAAACTATAAAGGTGTAGCTCACCAATTATATAAAGAAAGTATCCATATTTTCCAAATTCCCCTAAATATTATTATTAGTAATGTTTGTAAAATATTAAGTTAGTTATATACCAAGGGTTGCCACGTTTAGTTTAGTCAAGTGTTGTAACACATATTGTGTCTCTTTAGTGGAAGAGATACAACTCTTAGGGTGTCTGTTGTTCTTTATTTAAAGAAGTGTTAACTATTATGTAAAACGTTGAGTGATTCAAAAATAAAACAAGTTTTGTCATTCAACAATATTTTTTTTGTTTTCTCTTCTCTTCTCCTCATCAATATCATAACAAGAATAACTTCCAAGTGGTTGAATTTACAGATTCGTCCCCAGTTGGACTGTACATATCCATTTTTGGCCGTGTTGCGCAGTCTAATTCACAGCAGATGGGCCATCTTGTAAAATCCATAACTCTCAGATCCGAACTTCTTTTGGTCTGATTCAAATTAAAAAATCTGTAAAATTGAGTCAAGAATCGACATAAATTTAAATTGTTACCATATTCGTTGTGAGTCGCCTGGGGCATGTTAAAGAGTACACGTATATCCCGTCTGTCAGCGGATAAACCTTTTTGAAGAGCTTCTTTTGAGTCTGACTCCTTAGTTTGTGGCTGGTGCGTTTCAGCTACACTCCAACCTATTTCTTCTCGCTCCTTGAGCCTCACTGTGTTGTAAAAGACACCTTCATATCATCTAGGGTTCGGATCGATGTAATCCTTACGCTTTGCAAGTGGATGAATGAAGTTGTGGGGCTCTCCTTCAACTCGATCTGCACCACAAGACTTGTCTCCATGACTGGTGAAGACAGCTAGTTGTGTGGGACATGCATCACTTCTCACGGCTGTGGGAAAGGTAGTACATGACAGACCTAGGTTGCTACATGCGGCAACAAGAACTTGCGATGTCCGTTTCGCAAGCTCATTGATCTCGTCAAAAGTAGGGACCCGATTGAAGGTATATCGAGTCATAACTAGAACAAAACAAGATGTGATTAGGGTTACCTCCTTGTGTTTTGCAGTAGACGTTTGGAGAAGGTAACATTGGCGGCAACAGATCGGAGACCGAGCAATAGAAGTCGGCCTTGTGGCTCTAATACCAAATGGTGTAGTGCAGCACCATTTGCAGTAGAACTCTATGAGAGATCTGAATGGATTGATCTAGAAGGCAAATTGAATCAAGCCTGTAGATCTCTTCCTAGAGCGGCGGCGAACCAGCGACGACGATTAGGGTTTCACAAAGGAGATCTCAAAGAGATCTATCTAATAAAGATGGAGGCGTGAATGAAGATATGAGAAGATTGAGATGAAGAAAAGAATGATAAGTTTAAGCTCAACCTATAGATCTGATGTAGATCTACAGGGACCCTGCTTACACAAAGAACTAGAGATTCACTTGTGCAAGACTCAACTCAACAATCAATCTCAAGAGAGACCAATCAGACTTGGCTTCTAGTCTCGTAGAGATGCTCTCTCTAAACGATGGCTAGGGTTTTAAGAGGTACTCCCTCTTAGAGTTTTCGAGATTCTCTCTCGAAAAGGAACTCTGTGAATTTTCTTTAAGCTCTGATTTTTATTGATGCAAGGGGTTACATATTTATAGGCTTTTCTAGAAGGATTCTAGAAACTCTAAACCTAATGGGTCATGACTTGTTTATTCTCTAATTTAAAACAAGACTCAAAGGCAATCCATATATGGCCCACAAAAATGACATAAAGGAAAGGCCCTAAGAAACATGCCCAAATTAAAACATACTCAATAACTGAAATAATAAAAGCTCATATTAATGGACAAGGCATGCGTGGATCATGGCTGTTCTGGTTTCCACGCTGCACCACAAACTCATATGTTCAATCTTCTCATGCTTTTAATTTCTTACTCACTCTCAATTTTATTGTTGAATTTATAGCTCGAACGAGGTCAATCTTCTCAGACAGAACCTTTACAAGAGTCTGTAACACAAGTATTAAGTAGAAGATGGAGTAGAAGGTGGAGTAGAAGATGAAGTAGAAGATTAAGTATAATATTAATTAGAAGAAGATGACTTAGTTAGAGGTCTTTTTTGTGTTGTTTTTTGAAATCTCTAAGTGTCACTCTTATGATCGGCTAATTATTTTTGGAGGTTAAATCAGCTTTTAAGCTCTCTAAATGACATTTTTATGTAATGATTTACTTTGGAAACTTATGTCTCCATTTTCGTCACACACAACAAGTCTTTTTAATTGTTTATGAACCTTATGTCTTCATTTATCTCAACACACGACACAAAAAATGGGTCATTTATCTCAACATTCAACAACAACATGTTCTCTCTTTCTTTAACCAATAACACAAAACAACATCTCTAATGCAAAACAACAACACATAATCTATCTCAATTTCTTTAACCTAACACAAAACAACAACACAAGATTTGTCTCCATTAACATATGATCAAACCCATGAAACGAAACAACATCTCTAACACAACATATGATATGATAATCAAC
Organism: Lepidium campestre; assembly: GCA_009757365.2. Lineage (NCBI taxonomy): Eukaryota > Viridiplantae > Streptophyta > Magnoliopsida > Brassicales > Brassicaceae > Lepidium > Lepidium campestre. The sequence goes on along the minus strand of WJSH01001334.1, from coordinate 11,958 downwards.
CTATCAATTTAATGATCCACAACAAAGCAAGAGATAACAACAACATATGACCATCACTTTCTTCATCTTCCAAATTCACCAAGCACAACTTCACATTTCCTAATATTGCATTCTCCATGTTCATTAGCGCTCTGACAAGTTCAATTTTTTGCTCCTCAAGCCTACTGTTTTCCACCTGAATCATGTTCTTCTCCACTCCAATAATTGAGTTGAATAATCTCTTTACCTCATTAATAAGAGCTTCATCGACCCATTTAATACATCAACAATCTGCAAGAAAATTCATGAAATCAATACATGCACTTTCATTATCTTTTCTTCATCGTCAAAGTTTTGAACATACCTTATGAGATGTGAAAAAACACTGATGTTATCGTCGGTATAGGTTATTTTCAGATTTCAAAATCTTGGCAAAAATGGATGCTCCACATCAACACTTTTTTGAAAATTCCAACAACAATATCTTCTCCTCTACAACATGCAGTCGATGTCCCACTTAAAACTCTTGTCATGTTGCTCATTATCCACCTGCAACTCGATTCACAAGCACAAAATCGAATACTCATCACGAACCCTAATTAACAACAACTTTTCAACAAAAATCGATCATATACACGCTGAAATCAATATAAAAACATAACTCTAACATGGAAAATTAAACAATAGCTCAAGACTTACCGATTTTATAATCGCAATTCTTGGATTCACGAAATTAGGGTTCGTTTGTCAATTAAGAGGAAAAGGTAACAGGTCGAGTTTTAATTGTCTTCAGGTTGCCAATATGATTTATTCTCACGTGATATGGTTTTGTTTTGTGTTTGTTTTGGTTCAACCGAAAAAACCAACATTGGGGGGAAATTGAAATTTCACTTCCGCATAGAGGAAATTTAATGAGATCCATCGTTCGTGTAATTTTGGTGCTATATAATACTTTCGAGAGGGATTCAGATCACCGACACTATAAAGGTTAATGACATCAATCAATATACTATGAATATTAGAGGGAATGAAGCCAAGGCCGTAGGACTTCATGGTGGTTCAATACAATATTTAAAGAAGGTGGAACAAACTCAAGTGTGTAAGTTTATCTCAGCCTCTTGGACTTGATTGTCCAAGCTGTGACCATGATCCATACTCTTTTTCTCTTAGTTGGTTTTATCCCAATGGGTTTTCCACTAAGGTTTTTAATGAAGTGTGGAGTTACAACTTTCAAGCTTGTCCTTAATGATTCACATTGCCGATTCAAGCTTGATGGGAAGTGTTAAACTTATGATCTTAAGTGTGAAGCAAGGAATAACACTTAATCGAATGTAACTCAAGGCACAAGAAGGAGTTCGGTACAATCGGATGTCAATTCAAGGAGTATTGACTTGAATGGGAATCAAGTTAACTCACCAAGTAATATTGTGGGCATCACAAGGAACCGAATGTAATTAACAAGTAATTGGTGGTTACATTCGGTTATGATACAACCATGGGATTGGAAAGCAACAAGGAAGAGTGACATGTTGGAAAGACAACTAGCAAAGTCACATGTCTCTCTTCAATTCAAATATGGCTGTTGGAGACACAAAGGGAAATGTCTCTTTCCCTCTTTCAAGTGAAGACCAAAGAATAGTTCCTATTTGGATAATTATTTGTCTCTTGTGTTTGGATATATATCTGATTGTATATGTATGTATAGCATTAGGTATTCTTTTGTCTAGCCTATATATTTGTATGTAGCCTCATTTGTAATGCTAAAGAGACAATAAAATCTCTCTCTTCACATTCTCTAAATCTTAGCCTTAATGGCCTCTCCAATCTCTCTAAATCTCTTGGTTACTAAATCTCCAAAAATCTCTTTATTCTCCAAACACTCTCAATCAAACCTCAACCATTCCCAATCTCTTTTATGTTTCCGCAAATTCTAACATGGTATCAGAACAAGATCCATGGTGACTTTGTGTTCTTGTTGTGTTGTTGTTTTTAAAATCGCTTTCCACAAATGTTTTCAAACCGATTTTTTGCAAAATGTTTGTTTCTTTTCCAAATTCGATTTTCTTGAGACACTGAGGAGAATGAATGTGGCTGAGGTTAAAAACCTCTTATTTAAGTATCATTTCATCTCCAAGTCTCTTTTACAAAAGAAAATATGTGTTCTTCATTTGTGTTCTTGAAGTTTTCAAACCGATTTGTTAAAATCTGTTTTCTTTTTGGAAAAATGTTTGGTTCTTGATTTCTCTTCTTAAAAACGTTTTGTTGAATGTTTAGTTAAGTTCTCTAAGTTGATTTTCTGTGTTTAGTCTTTGTTTCTAAACGGAAAAGAATCACTCTTTGTGTTCTTGTTGATTTCAAACCAGTTTTCCAAAATCTGTTTTGAAAAATGTTATTCTTTGATATTGGCTTCCTTGAATTCATGTTTCTTGGTTGTCTTTCTTGTTGTTGAAAGTTAAACTCTCTGGTTTTGTGGCTATGAAGAGAGAATAAATGGTTGTGGTGAAGAACCACAAGAGAGAGAAAGAAATAGTTGTGGCCACATGCTAATATCGGTTGGACAATAGAGTGATCTCTTTGGAGTGACTTTGGACCACGATTTTGCTTGGTTTATTCACACTATTTTCTGTCCCTCAAATGTCATTTTCATCTCTAAGTCACCCTTTGGTTAGTAGTTAAGCTGATTTGTTGTTGAATTTCAAAACCGTTGTCTTATAAAAGTTTGAATCGATTTCAAAATATCTTTTGTTTTTGTTGTATTTGCTGAAGTTTGGCGAGTTCAAGCTGCCTTTCAAGGCTTGTTTTTTAACATTTTCTTGAGTTCAAACCATGTGAGTGCAAACCTTCCTGTGAAGTGTAGAACCATAAATTCATTGTATTTTTCAATTTATTTTTGCGGTTCGAACCAAGCTTTAAAATTGTGAACCATGGTTAAATACACTTGATTCTTATGAACTAGAGTGTGTAAAATCATGTTGAATCCATCTCTTTCAATTTGTAAAATCTTGGATAGAGTTGTGTTTTCTCTAAATCTCTCGGTTTGTGTTTTGATGAATCTTGTTGTGTTTGTTCCTAACTCTTGTGTGAGTTTTGGTGTCTAACCTCTTTGTTGTAGCTAGGTGAGCTCGATGAGGGAGTGAAGCCAGTCGTGATGGATGGAAAGGCAAACCAAAACCGCAACATATTTTGTCTCGATTGTCGGCTTACTTGCTTGGAAAGTTAGAATCAAGGGCCTCAGCTCGTGTGGAGTCTGATGGAAGGTGTTGAATCAGCTAACAAGCAAAGGAGTGCGTCCATATTTTTGTGGTTAAAGAAGTGTTCTTGTCCTTGAAAAACCGAGCCACTTATGGAGCAAATAAAGGCTATATCTAAAACCTCCTCTTCTTTATTCTCTTATACTATTTTGCTTGTCTTTGCTAGCCTAGTTACTCATATTTATAGTTGATTTCATTCTTGTCTTGGAGCCCTCAATATCAAATACTTTAAATATTCTCTTATACCTTTTGATGAAGGTGTAACTCGAAACTTTGCTTGAGTATTCCTAAGAGGAGATGGATGGAAATGAGCAAACTATTGGATATTGAAATAGTGTTAAGGAAGACAAGTATGGTGATGTTCTTGGTATGAAAATGATCAAGTCATTACACTTGATTTGTGATGGTCTTGACATGAAGTCAAGTCATTGTAACCGTTTGGAGGAGGAAGAAGAGTAAACCAAAAGATGCTCCATAGTGTTGGCGGATTGATGGAATGGCTTCTCAAGATGGTGTTGATGAAGCGGATCCAAATATGTGGAGTTCAAATGAATTCAAGTCATTCTTCATGAAAAGTCTTTACCAAAAGCGTGTGCCACAAGTTTGGTAGCTAAGTAGTTAAGGAATAGGAAGATTGGGATTGTGCCAAAATCCGAGAAATCAAAGCTTGGAAAGCAAGTATTTCATTCCAAAGTTTTGTGGTGGTCTCCACAAAAGCTTGTAGAGACAAGTGTGGAGAGAAGTGGTTCACACTAAGGCCTGTGAAGAAGCCGAAGGTGTGAAGGAAATGTTGACTAGGCGTGTGCAAGAAGGTCCTTCTTTGCCTTAAGCCACAAGTATACAAGGCTCAAAGAAGCCAAACGGGTGGTGTTCATAAAGAACACTAAAGAGGTATTCATTTTCCATATGATTTATGTAATGTTAACCTATGTGAGTTCCAAGTGATCTTAGCTAGGAACAAGTGTTAGATACACCCAAAGATGCTAAGAGAAAGGAGAAATGAGGGCCGAGGATTCACAATACCGAGGCTACTTCAAAGGAGGCTTAGAAGACTCAAAAGAGGTCCAAGAAGTCACCAAGGCCGAGCAATGTCAAGAAAAAGCCAAAGGAATGCATTCGGGGTTCGATTCTGGAAAAGTCAACGCATGGACCAGAAAAGTCAACGGTCATGAGGTGTGAACCGTGGTATAGCC
>WJSH01001329.1:0-11971 GCA_009757365.2 Lepidium campestre | reverse complement strand
CCTGGCGCCTGACCTTGTACCCCCGACAGCACATCTTCTTGCCGTGGGCATATTTTTCATCGACCACGGGGCACATTTCTTTCAATAGCGGGCACTTTTCTCCTTGACCCACAAGCACATCCTATCGCCCGGGGCCATTTTCCCTCGACCTGATCAAGGCCGTCGACCTCAAGGTCGACCATACTAACACGACGCCGCAACCATCACTTAAGGTCAACCTCGAGGTCGACCCTTGGAGCTCGACGCCGCGGCCAACCCCTTTAAAAGTGTTGGGTTTTACCCAATTTCAATTGGGTCAGCCCAAATCCGTTTTTACTCATTAAAGCCCTAATGTTAAAGGGAAAGCCAGATCCAGATCACATAATCTCTTTTTTTATAAAGCTAGTAGCCACTTGAGAGAGTTTTGAGAGGGAGAATCGTTGGAGACCCTTTGGGGATGGTGATCTTAGGATCATCATCTCCCATCAATTAAAGATTATTTATCTTTTTTTCTGCTCTCTTTCATTATGTTTATGCTTATTTGTTTGTTTCATTTCATGTCTTTGATGTTTCAGTAGTGAACCAATGGATTGAAGGTTTGGTAGATCTTAGGGTTTGGTAATGAGATCTTGATGCTTAGGTTGTTAGATCCTTAGGAGTAAAGAGCGGTCTACTAAGACCGAGGAAGTGAGCATTGGCGAGGATGATGCTGACATGAAGATGTCGATTAATGCAACTAAGAGGAAGAAGGAACCCGACCTATGCACCGTTACAGATTCGGGGGGAATCTCTCTGACTGGGAGGGTTTTGGTGCAGCGTGCCACCAGGGTTGACCAAGAAGCACGCAGACTTATATTCACTCTCGGCCTTTTTCTATTTTATTTAAGTTATTGAGCTTTTCTTTGGTTTATTTAAATAAGGCCTTAGGGTCATGTGTTTTGGGGTTTTAAGTTGTAAAATGCCCCTTGCTTTTTAATGTCCAATTTCGTGGGTCCATTAAGGAGATAAGGAAGTCTTATCAGTTTAGGAACTTTTCTATTTTTCTAGGGATTTTCAGTTTTTGTTAGTTTTCCTTTTATTTAGAGTTTCCTATAAGGCCTCAGCCCATTAGGTTTTAGGGTTTTCCTCAGGGAATTCACTATAAATATGTAACCCCTTCATCATTAATAAATAGAGAGAGATCTTTATGGAAAACAAAACCCTAGCATTGTTGCTCGTATGAGAGGATCACAAACCCTAGCCGTCGTTGAGCTTTGCTCCCACGCCTGGAAGCGTAATAAGAGTGAACTTCGAGTTCTTCTTGTTGGTAGACGGTCCCTTGTTGATTCAGTTCATCAAGGTTGAGCGTATTTATACCTTCGCCGCTTATCACCATCATCTTCATCATCATCTGCGCCGCCACCACCTAAAACCGCAGCCATTAAACCCTAATTTGCCACCGCTTTTGTTTCATTGCTTCCGCCGCCGTCTTGTATTGCTGCCTCTTGAGATCAAAACCCTAGATCTCTTTACTGCGCCACACTAGTAATGCTCTGAGTCTTTGTTCCCCAGAGTGAGTTTTTGATTACTAGAAAAGAGAAATGGTTTTTCTTAAACAAGGAAGTACCTCAAAACCTTAGCCGTTGTTGAGCTTTGCTCTTGTGTGTTGAAAGCATGAGTTGGTGTGAACTTCGAGTTTTAAAACTTGGTAGACAGCCATTTGGCTTCATTAAATTTGCCAAGGTTGAGCGTAACTATCTTGAATTTCTTCCGAGATTCAATATATCCCAACACCGCAGCCATCATCAGTGGTGCCACAGCCGCCGTTGTTCATCTCATCACCGCCATCATCAAAACCTAGCTTCTGCCGCCACCATCAAAACCTAGCTTCTGCCGCCACCATCAACTACATCAAGTCGCCGCCGTCGTGATTATCATCGCCGTCGCCGTTCTAGAAGGTTCTGTCGTCACCCCTTAATTGTGTAGCCACTGCCCTTTGATCCTGAAATCCTTGTTTCTTGAGTATGCTACACCACTTTCGCATTATCAGTATGAAGTATCTAACACTTAAGATTAGCCACTACTTTGGGATCAATGAAATTATGAGTTGATCCGGAATCAATAAGAACAAACAACACTTTCTTCCCATGAACTCATTTCACATTCATAGTTATGTAGTTCGTAATCTCTGGGACTGCACTTACCTAAAATATGGGGTCTTCAACCTTCTTCTTGTCGGACTCATCGTCTTCAGAGTCAAATGTATCCTCTCCTGCAACCACATTTAACAGTTGTGCCTTCTTGTGAGTGAGGTAGTGTTTAGGAGTATACTTCTCATCGTAAAAATAACATAAACCCTTAGCCCTTCTTTCACTCATAAACTCAGTTGAAAGTGTTGTTTGAGTTTTATTGCTCCTCTCCTTTCCCTTATATGCGACATAGGTCATATCCTTCTTATACCTATAATCTTTCTTGTAACTCACCAAATCTTTATTAGTATATGATGCATGTGAACTTCTCGAATTCGACCATGAACTCGAAGCCTTTGGAGGGTTAGCTTTTTCGAAAAGTCTCGCAAGCAAAAGACATTGTCTTACAGTTTGAGGTTGAAACATACGCACATGCATCTGCATATCTGATGTTTGCTTTTTCAAACACTCAAATAAATACAACAAGTACGAACAATCATGACATTGCGACACTTGAGGTTTGAATCCACATGTAGTCTATAACTAACACAATAAGATGCAAGGCTTAGATTCGAGCTAGAGGGACAAATATGTTTTGGTTTTTGGAAATTAATCTACAAACATTAAACAAAAGATAAACTAAAACAAAGACAAGAAACAAAACAAGATAAGATCAAACAAACGGTAAAACAATAAGTTTTAGGATAAGAAAACGAATAAGGGAGAAAATGATTAAATCAAGAAGCATAATAACATAATTGAAATCATCCTAGGGCATGAACAACAATAACTAGAACAAATCCACTCATATGGCATTAAACCCTTTGTAAGCAATCAATCAAGCTAAACTCTCATTTGTCAATCAAAAGCTTAACAAGCATTAACAATCAAGCTCACAAAAAGGTCATTCAAGCATTTCATCAAACACATCTCGGGCAACAAAAGTCCAGGATCTAGATTTGAATGGCCAACTCAATCCTAGCATTGAGAACACCTTAAGTGAAGGAATATAAACATCTAAAAACTTAGCTTCAAAATCTAACTATCAAATCCCAAGAATCTACCTAACCGTCAACCTATCATTTCACTACTCAAATGATAAACATAAACATAATGAAGAGAAAAGAAAAAACAGAAATAGAAATCTTCAATAGATAGGTGATAATGATCTAGAGATCATCATCCAAGGTTGAGCCTTGAATTCCTCCCAAAGTGTCTTCCAAAAATGTTAGAGAAAAAGACTTAGGCTTCCAAAAACAACTTAAGAATTCTTAAATAGTTAGGGTTTCAAAATGAAAAGCAACAAGTCAAGTTTGTTGAGTTGACCCGGGAAAAACCGGGTCAACCCGATATTAAATGAGAAAGCTTCATCTTCAGCGTCATGGGATTGGCTGGTCTGTTTTGGGGATCGGCTGAGCTTCTTCAGGTCACGGTTGGGCTGAAACTTATGTGTTGTCAAACGCTATGGTGCTGGGTAGGTCGCGGTTTGGGATCGGCCAGTCACGTGTTCTGGGTTCTGGGATATCGTCTGTGCTCTGTTGATTGCGGTTTGGGATCGCCAAAACTTGTCCTCGGCTCAGCCGATCTGCCAGGCCTTGCGATGAATCTACTCTAATGCATGGCTAGTCTTTCGGTTGGCTCGGCCGATGCAGCTCTCGGCTCAGCCGGTCGCGCGTCCTTGCGAGGAATCCGTTCCAACGCTCGGCCGGTGCAACTCTTGGCTCGACCAGTCTCTTCCTTCCATCATTCTTCTTCAATCCTTAATTCGAATCTTTGTTCTTTCCTCTTCACTCTTATGTCCAACTCCCAACCTTTCCTTTGTTCCTCTAGTACAACCGCCTCCATCTTTATGTCATTGGTCTCCAATCCACCTAAAAAGACAAAAAGATGTGACTCTCTTGCTCTAAGACTCTAAATCGCAAAATTAATGCAAAGCTATACTAAGATGAGTAAATGTAAGTCCTAGATGATGCAAAATGTTCTAAATTATGCATGAAAAGGCGGCTAAATGTAATGTATATCAATATCCAATAGAAGACCAACCAAAGAAATACTCACCAAATATTTCTCTGGAAAATCAACCCTAGTCTTGATGTTTTCAAATTGAGCATGATATTCGACTATCCCATTGGTTTTCTAATATTTTTTTAACTCTGCAATAGGATCATCAATCACATCTTCAAATCGTTCTACACATGATTGAATAAAAGATCGATGCCATGTTACCGCTTCTCCATCAAAATGAATAGAGGCCAAACGAGCCTTCAAGTTTCTGGAGTCTGGTTAACGTAAAAAACTCTTCCACCTTAAACCACATAACATCGACGACTAAACATCGCCTAGATTTGGTTGTTGAGTTTTCGTGTAAATACACCAAGGATAAAGGAGAGACGAACTTCCTTGGGAAACATGTCAAAGATAAAGGAGAGACAACCTTCTTAGACATGTTTCAGCTGCTTAAAATCAATGACTCATCCAGCATTCAAGCAGCTGAGCCAGACTCAAGAGGTTCAATTCAACAACTTTCCCCGGTGTATCAAGAGGAAATGCAAGCACGGTTCAAAGCATTCCAGACAAACCAGAGAGAACCAAGTTATGAAATTAATTTCTATGGATTCTTGACTCAGCCAGTGAAGTGCTCGAAGTAGAATCCGCCCAAAAGAAGCCCGGACATGAAAGTTATGTATTTTAGAAGTTGGTCCATCTGCACTAAGGCCTTCCGCGCGTCAACTGCATATATCGAGCCGCTCAGCCCAACTCAGATGCGGCCTAGACCTCGGACCACTTGGAGACTATTCTTAGGCCTCATATGGCTTCAACAACCCTAATAACACATCAAACCACCATCGCATCCTCCAGATACGCTCTAATCAAGAAGATGGGTCGAATTAGTTCCGTTTAAGGCAAGTCCGAGATCCACTTGCTTCAAAAGACTCCAGACTTATGTGTGTTGACCAGGAGACTATTTCAACCACTTAGAAGCATCCAAAGAATTCATACCATGCTCCATCACTGATAGGATTAGGCGAATCCTCCCTTTGGTAGACTTTCCATATCCGGTCGATCATCTAATCTCTCCAACGGCTCTAAGATCGACAACCCTCATTACTTGTCCGTTTTATCATTTATTCTCAGTTATTCCTTTCCTATTTCATGCTTGTGACCGTTGTAGACTCAAGCCTATATAAGCTCAACTCTTTCTCTTGTATTTCTTAACCTTTGATGAATAAAATACGAACTTTCTTAACCTTTGCCGTTTCTAACTTTCTTTGAGGATTCAAGAATGAGAGACGAGTTCAAGCTTGTGAGGACTCCAAACCTAGAATGGACGAGATTATCAAAGGAATCATCACCCTCTTTTTTGGTTCTCTATCGCTACCTTCTGCCCAACTTGCTCTCGCGAGAATCGACTCACCAAGGTCTTCCTGCGAGTTCATATCCGAGAGATTTCACCTCCGAGGTTCTCATCACTAGTATCGAGCCAAAAGCTCCTATCTATCCAGGTTTAGTCGTTCCTTTTCTCCTTTATTGTTTCTGTTTTGTTCTTGCTTCTTTATATATATCAAACATCCATAAAAAAAAAGTTTGTTTCATCTGTTTTTGTTTCAATTTTATAAAATCCATAAAAACTCGTAAAACCCTAGTTCTCTTCGTTATTGCTAGTTTAAAACCCCTAAAAGCCATAAAAATTGTTGTTTTGATGTTTTAGAAGTCGTTTGCTATTTTATTTGTTAAAAACGAAAACCAAAAACGAAATTTTATTTCTGTCTTGTTCTTTTGATTGTTTCATTGTTTTTGAAAAGAAAATAAAAATAAAATCGTTTGGTTTAGCTTTGTCTTTCTTTTATCTCATTGTCAAGACTTTAATTTGTTTCCTTTAGTTGTCTTTAATTTGTGCAAGTACTTTAAATGGCATTTTACATGGAGAAGGAGGAGCTCTCCTCCTACGAGTCCGATTGCAACATAGAAGAAGACCAATCTTTAGCCACCACCCTTGAGGATTGTGAAAGCCAAAAGAATGATGATTACTGTGAGTTTGAATATGAAGAGAAGCATGATGGTGTAGAGCTTGAACCTGAGCCACCAGATCGAGTGCACAAACATTCAACCTTTACCAAGCCTTTGAATCATGGTAATAGAAGTAAACAATATGCTCCTCAAGATATGACGTTTTCAGGTCATACACAAGGCCCAAAAGCTTACCTACTTTGGGAAAAGAACATGGAGTATTGGTTTCGGTCTAACAACATACCAAATGAGAAGAGACTGTCCTATGCAATTGCCTCACTAGATGGAGACGCTACAACATGGTGGATACGAGAAGAAGCTTTGGGCTACAACCATAAACCAGTGCTTATTTGGGTGATCTCAAACAACGTATGTACAAGGAGTTTGGAAATCCCACAACCGCAGCTACACTCCCAAGAGACTTCTGTTTCAAACAGAGGAGGTGCAACCAGCTCCAAATCAAAGACCCGTGTCTCACAAGCTAAGTGTTAATCCTCATGAAAAAACAGAGCAATGTAAGCCCTCTACCTTTAAATTTTTTAAAGAAACTCCATGTTATAGATGTCATAAGAGAGGACATTATGCTGAATCTTGTCCATTAAAAGAGGTAAAATTACTAGAAGAGAAAATTGGATTATCGAACACAAGTGATGATTTGAATCAATCTGTTTTGTTAAATTCCAATTCTAGTATAATGCACTTGTCTTTGTCAAAAGGATTTGATACAGGTTTAGGAGAGGTGGATAAAGAAGAAAAATTCCAAGTTCTCATACAACTTGCTGAAGCTAACAATGCAAGAACAAGTATCACACGATCTCCCACTATTTCAAGGTCAGATATAATGCACTTGTTCTTGCCATTGAGAACTCATGCAGGTACAAATTCGGTAAAGAGATACAAGGCACCAGAACTTCTAAAGGGAAGACAAGAACTGACCACATCTTCTAAGCCAACAAAGACTCACGAGCTTGGATTATTACCAACGGCAGCCATTGTACTCAAATGTGATGCTAAGTGAAGTACTAGAAGAAAAGAAAGTATCAAAGAGAAACCACCAGACCAACCTAAGGACAATGAAGGTGTTAAACATGTAAGTATCTCTTTAACTCAATTTGTTTCTCATAATGCCACAGCTGTATTAAAGAATTTACTAAACATACAAAAGCATGGTGAAACACTTTGTTTAAAACCGCAAGTAGAAGATCACTTTATTCAAACAAGTGCTCAGGAATTTGATTTGTCAAGTTTATATCATCCTAAAGAATCCATAATGCACTTGTTTCTTGTCCAAAAAATCGAACTCATTTCAGGAACTAAAAGAGATAAGCGGAGAGAAGTTCAGTTAGAAGAAGACTTGCTATTTGATCACATTTGCAACCATGCGAGAAAAACACCATTTTTTATAACGACCAAGTCCACCAAAGGAGGAGATTTTATACCACACTGGAGCAGAGGAGCTATGCTATCCTATCTTCTCAAAGGAGAACCCCCATATGCCCCACGCCTCAATAAATCCCAATCATATCAAGGTAAGACTCTAAACTATGAAAACCGAATGAAACCTAACTTGCTTTCTCTAGGTGCAAATAAATCAGTTTTGAGGACAAAACATTTTGAAGAGGGAGGGAATGATGGGATCCTCGACCACATAACATAGACAACTAAGCATCACCTAGATTCGGTTGTTGAGTTTTTGGCTAAATACACCAAGGATAAAGGGGAGACAAACTTCCTTGAGAAACATGTTGAAGATAAAGGAGAGATAACCTTCTTAGACATGTTTCTGCTGCCTAAACTCAATGACTCATCCAGCACTTTAGCAGCTGAGCCAGACTCAAGAGGTTCAATTCAACAACTTTCCCTAGTGTATCAAGAGGACATGCAAGCACGCTTCGAAGCGTTCCAGACGAACAAGAGAAAACCAAGTTATGAAATTAATTTATACTCTTTTTCCCCTAGTAGAGTTTTGTCCCACGTGGTTTTTTCTCTAGGGTTTTTAATGAGTCTTGTCGGATGGCAAGCTTGGCCTTTGGTCCTTAGGCCTTTGGCCTTGAGCGTGTCGACGGCCAAGCTTGGGAGAAGGTATTCGTCTATATCAAAGAGACAAGAGGAAGAGGCCAAAGACCTTCAATGATGAGCCCATCGACCACAATGACCTAAATGTGCAAGTCGTTCATTGCATGTCGATCATACGGGAAAGTCCCAACACAAGGAACAAGGCTAAGACAGTTTGAGACAAGTTCATCGACGCTATTGAGGTTCTGCTCAACCTAATCTGCCCCGTGATCAAGACTGATCTGAGCCAGCTCGATCAATACCGCCCAACCCAGCTGATTGACCAAGAGGAGGTTTTCCAAGACCGAGAAGTTATCGCCCGAACGTTGTGGTGAAAGACTTGTGATGCAGCACAACACCTGTTTGCAGCGGATATCTATGAGAGATCTGGATAGATAGATCTAGAAGGCGAAATGAATCAAGCCGTTTAGATATCTTCCTTGAAGCGGCGGCGAGCCAGCGACGGCAACTAGGGTTTCACAAAGGAGATCTCAAAGAGATGTATCGAATAAAGATGGAAGCGTGAATGAAGAGATGAGAAGGTCGAGATGAAGAAAAGAAGGATAGATTTACGCTCAATTTATAGATCTGATGTAGATTTACAAGGACCCTGCTTACACAAAGAACTAGATATTCACTTGTGCAAGACTGATAATGTTTACATTTGCATTGACACACCCTAAGGAGGCCGAGGTCCAACTGTCTACCTAAGCAGGCTGGCTATACAAACATGTCTAACACTCAATTAATACAACAAATGCAAAAAACTATGACATTGAAACACTTGAGCTTCGAATCCACAGAGAATCTAGAATTAACGCGATAAGATTGCAAGGAATCAACTTGAGCTACAACAAAATAATTCTTTTGCTTTCACTCAATCTATTTCCAAAAATATCTCCTTCATTTGGAATGAGTCAAATGTAAGGCTATTGATCTAAGATAATGAAAATGAACTAATGATTCAAAAGGAAACAATTGAGCTCTTCCTAAGACATGAGACATCAATTTAGTTCATTGAGGAATTTTATCAAACACGTTGTGAGCAATAAAACTTATAGGATCTAGATTCAAGAAATAGGAATTTCATCAAACACCTTGTGGGCAATAAAACTCCTAGGATATAGATTCAATAAATAGGAATTCCATCAAACACCTTGTGAGCAATAAAACTCGTAGGATCTAGATTCAAGAGATTAAGTTAAATCTATCTTTAAGAACAACTTATATTGATGAATCTAACAACCTAAACATCAAAAGCCAATAATCAAAACCTAGATTTACCAAACATTCAACTCAGCAAAAGCATAATAAAAAAGATAAAGATGAGAGGTTTAGAAGAAACTCTATATATATGGTTTGATCTTGAAGATCCACATGAAGATCAAGAGTCTTATTCCCAATCTCTCCCTAGATTCGAATCGCCCTAAGGAGTTTGAGCTCCAACTCGCCCTAAGGAGGCTGGAATACAAAGATTTAGAATTGGTATGACACATATTGTATCTACCCTTAAATAGGAGGATCTACTAGGTTTAAAACGAACTGGGTCGACCCAAGACAAATTGGGTTGGATCCAAGTGAAATAAAAGGGAAAAACATGTGCTCGAAGTGGATTGGTCGTTCTTGGGTCTGGACCGGTCGGTATTGGTTTGGAACGTCAAAAAATGGTCCGATGACCGGCCGGCCTCGCCTCTAGTTTGACCAATCTTGATTAAAATTGCCATATCTTCCAAACCGCTTGTCCAAATGCCTTCAAACCAATGCCAAATGAAAGCTAACTCCTGTAGCTATCTTGTGTCCAAATATATCTCAATTCCATTGGGTGGAAGGCTTTCAATCGATCAAATCAACAGAATCGACTTTCATTCTTTGTTTGATGCATTTCACTTCATTGTTTTGCTCCACACTCATCTCCAAGTCTCCATTACTCCAAATTGGTTCCAAGTCACCTATAAAAGACTCAGAGAAAGCAAAAATATGCAACTCTCTATTCTAAGACACGAAAACACGAAATGAGTACAAAACTATACTAAAGTGAATGAACATAAGTCGTGAATGATGCGAAATATAGTATAATATGCATGATAATAAAGCTAAATATAGTGTATATCAAATACTCAGCTCAACAATCAATCTCAAGAGAGACCAGTCAGACCTAGATTCTAGTCTTGTAGAGATTCTCTCTCTAAACGACGGCTAGGATTTTAAGAGGTACTCCCTCTTAGGGTTTTGGAGATTCTCTCGAGAAAAGAAACTCTGTGAATTTTCTTTAAGCTCTAATTTTATTGATGCAAGGGGTTACATATTTATAGGCTTTTCTAGGATGACTCTAGAAACCCTAAACCTAACGGGACATGGCCTCTTAATTCAATAATTTAAAACAAGACTCAAAGTGGATCCATATATGGCCCACGAAAATGATAAAAAGGAAAGTCCCTAAGAAACAGACCTTTAAACATAAACGAGTCAATGACTGAAACAATAAAAGCCAATATTAATGGACCAAACTGGATAAAAGGCCTATCAGAGCTAAGGCCTGCGTGGATCATGGTTGTTTTGGTTTTCACGCTGCACCAGATCCCTCCCTATTTGAAAGATTCATCCTCGAATCAAGCAAGGGTCTCGATCTTGCAATTGTCTAGCTGATCTTCCTTAGTGTACATGTGTAGGGCTTCAATTCAAGTTCTCGATGCTTCATTCCAGCTGAAGCTCTATCCTGCATTGTAGACAACTTGCTAGGTAGTCTCCATCTGTCCTCTTGAACTCGTGTTCCATGTCCAACTGTACAAGTTTGTTTCTCACCAAACTCCAAAGCTTGTTGTTCACAAATAGCAGACCATAATACTGCTCCAAGATGTGTTATATCAAAGGCTTTGTAACATGCTGCTCCCATTGACTCTCCTGAGTTTCTATGGCTTGCTGAAACCATAAAAGAGCCAAGAATAACCTCCAAGTAGTCGAACATACAGATTCGTCCCCAGTTGGACTGTACGGATGCATCTCTGGCCGTGCTGCGGAATCTGATTCACTGCAGATTGGCCATCTTATAAAATCCATAACTCTCAGCTCCAAACTCCTTTTGGTCTGATTCAAATTCGAAAATCTCTACAATTGAGTCAAGCATCTCCATCAATTTAAATCGTTACAAGATTCATTATGAGTTGCCTGCGATGTGTCAAAGAGTACATGTATATCCCGTCTGTGAGCGGCTGAACCTTTTTCAAGAGCTTCTTTTCAGTCCACCTCCTAAGTTTGTGGCTGGTGCGTTTCAGCTACACTCCAACCTATTCCTTCTCGCTCCTTGAGCCTCACTGTGTTGTGACAGACATCTTCATCTCCTTTAGGGTTCAGATCGATGTGATCCTTATGCTTTGCAAGTGGATGAATGAAGTTGTGGGGCTCTCCTTCAACTAGATATGCATCACAAGACTTGTCTTCATGGCTAGTGACGACGGCTAGTGGTGTAGGACGTGCAGCTGTGGGAGAGGTAGTACACGACAGAACTAGGTTGCTACATGCGACAGTTAGAACTTGCGATGTTCGTTTCGCAAGCTCATTGATCTCGTCAAAAGTAGGAACCCGATTGAAGGTAGATCAAGTCATAACCAGAACAAAACGAGATGTGATTAGGGTCACCTCCTTTTGTTTTGCAGCGGACATTTGGAGAAGGTAACGCTGATGGCAACAGATCAGAGACCGAGCAGTAAAAGTCGATCTCTTGGCTCTGATACCAAATGGTGCAGCGCAACACCTGTTTGCAG
>WJSH01001324.1:1464-11636 GCA_009757365.2 Lepidium campestre | reverse complement strand
TAAGGAGTCATTGATGTTGAAGCGGTCTTGTTTAGCCCCACCTAAAGAGAAACCTAGTCAAAGAAACACCTTGTTTCAAACTAGTTGCACCATTGAGGGTAAGGTTTACTCTTTAATAATTGATTCTGGAGGTTGTGAGAATGTTGTAGCAGCCAAGGTTGTTGAGAAGCTAGACTTGGTCAGTTTCAACATCCAAAACTCTACTCCTTGGCGTGGCTGCAGAAGGAGAATAAAATGAAAGAGACTAAACAAGCTTTCGTCAAATTTTTGATTGGAAGAGCCTATAATGATGATATGTATTGTGATATAGTTCTAATGGATGCATATCATCTTTCACTTTGCAGGCCTTGGGCTTTCGATAGGAAGGCAGTTCATGATAGATTTCTGAACACTTATACCTTTTGTTGGGATGAATGTAAGTTCACCCTGAAGCCAACACCAAACCAACGCATAGAGGATGCTCCGACTCGTGTAACTTTGTTGACGTGAGGAAAGTTTGAAGCCGCCATGAAAGAGGAAGGAGTAGTGTATGCACTAGTTGCTACAACATCCAGAGATGAACTAGATGCCGCGGTTCCGAAGCTTTTAGATCCCGTCATTGAAGAGTTTAAAGATGTTTTTCCAGAAAACTTACCACCAGGGTTGCCACTGCTGAGAGATATTCAACATCACATTGATTTGATTCTCAATGCATGACTCCCTAATCGAGCTCATTACAACATAAATCCCGCCGAACCTGAGGAGACAAGTAGAATAACTCATGGTTAACGGGTTCATCTGAGAAAGCCTTAGTCTGTGTGTTGTACCTGCGCTGCTAGTTCCATAGAAGAACAGAGAATAGAGGATGTGTGTGGACATCAGGGCCATCAATAAGATCACTGTAAGGTACCGTTTTCCAATACCAAGACTTTATGATTTATTGGACCATATTGGCCACACTAGAGTATTCTCTAAGTTGGATTTGAAGAGTGGATACCATCAAATTCGTGTGTGTCTTGGAGATGAATGGAAGACAACCTTCCAAACACGTGAAGGGCTCTATGAGTGGTTAGTAATGCCATTCGGACGATCTAATGCCCCAGTACCTCTATGAGAGTGATGAATCAAGCCCTTCGGCCGTTTATTGGTAGTTGTCTACTTTGATGACATACTTACATTCAGCCTAGCGTGGGAAGAGCATATTGAGCATATCTGAGAGGTTTTGAAGGCTTTAAGAGATGAGAAACCTTATGTGACTGCCAAGAAGTGTGAATTCGGAACAGATACAGTGCACTTCCTCGGATATAGAGTTTATGCGGGAGGATTATCTGTGGATCCTCAGAAGGTGACAGCCATACAGTCTTGACCGACACCGACCAACTTGACGGAGGTATGGAGCTTCCATGGTCTAGCCTCCTTCTATCGGTGATTTGTACCACAGTTCAGTACCATAGTGGCACCCATTACGGACTGTATGCGCTTATGGTCGTTTAAGTGGACGAATGAAGCTTCCTCCGCGTTTGAAGAAATCAAGGAAAAGCTCATCTCCGCCCCGGTGTTATCGTTGCCGGATTTCACCACCGTGTTTGAGCTTCACAGTGACGCGTCCAAGATTGGCATCAACGCTGTCTTGAGCCAGAAAGGAAAACCAATCACATTCTTGAATTCTATGTTGTTGTACATGCTATGAAACATTGGAGGCACTAATTGTTTCATAAGGAGTTCGTGCTCTATACTGATCACGATTCCCTGAAACACTTGACTAACCAATCTAAGTTGTCATCACGACATGCTAGGTGGCTAGGATATCTGCAGCAATTCACCTTTGTTATCAAACACATGTTTGGAGCCACTAACAAACTTGATGATGCACTAAGTCGACGGGCCTCTTCACTTGCTATACTGCGAGTTTTGGTCCCGGGGTTCAGTACCTGTGCAGAGCTATATCCGACCGACCTTTTCTTTAAAAGGAAATAAGTGAGTACACGCTCCACGAAGGTTTCTTGTTCTATGAGGCACGCTTGTGTATCCCGGAGAGTAGTCTGCGATTGAAGTTGATTTCAGAGTTGCACAATGAAGGACATGTCGGTAGAGATCGCACACTTCAGCTGGTCTCCAGCTTATACTTCTAACCATCCCTGAACCGAGACGTAGAGCGCTTTATTGAGAGATGTTTGATTTGTAGACGATCGAAAGCAGGGGCTACAAATGCTGGTTTGTATGCCTCTACCAATACCGACTAAGCCATGGACCAATTTAAGCATGGACTTCGTGCTTGGCTTCAGACTTAAAGGGGACACCATTTGACCTTTGTGGTTGTTGATCGCTTCTCCAAGATGGTTCACTTTATCCCTTAACGTAAGACTACAGATGCGGTACAGGTAGCTAGTCTATTCTTTCGAGAGGTGTATCGATTGCATGGATTGCTTGTGTCTATTATTTATGACAGGGATTCAAGGTTTCTCGGGCACTTTTGAAGGTCTTTGTGAAAAATGCTTCATACCCGCAGAGATATGAGTTCGGCGTATTGCCCTAAGTCAGATGGAGAGACCGAGGTGATCAACAAATTATTGGGTAACTTATTAAGGTGTTTAGTGGGTGATATGTCTGCATTTTGCCTAGCTTTAGGAACCGTTTCTCACTACATTTTACATTGTTTCATCACTTGTTCATACCATTTGCATTCATTCTCATCCACTTTGCGTACTTAGGAGTTTCTGCATTTGCATATTATACACTTTGCATATTAGAGTTGTTTTCAGGCGTTTACAGGAGCTTCAAAGACCAATCTTGGGCGAGGAATGTTGTTGAGCTTGGACGTGATGATAATTCACGGTTGGAGCGCAAAGGAGTTGATATGCTCGAGTTGAAGTGATCAAATTGAAGTGACCGAGTTGATGATCTTGAGCTATGCAGCTCGACAACGTAGCTCGAGTTGGCTAACTCGACGTCGAGCTCGAGTTGAAGCCATTGGATGAAATGATCGATTGATGGGCCACTCTACACATAGGAGGAGTGATAGCATAATGGGTTTCGGTTAGGCTTTTGTTTCAGACATTGTTTTTGGGCTGAGTGAGAGGACTATATAACTCCTTGGATGCAGACTAAAATGGATATCTTAGTTTTTGCCGTTTTTGTGAAAGAACCTTTAGAGCCGTTATTCTCTTTGTAATCCTTTCTACCATTAAATGATTTCTACTGTTGAATGATATTTGTTGTTGTCTTTCTTCAATGTTCATCATTTCTTATGAGTTTTATGATTATGTTTTCTGTTTCGCTTCCTGTTGTGCTTGTTTCTCCATTGATGTATGAGTAGTTTACTTAGGGTTCTAGAGGAGATGGGCTATATTAGTGTGGATCTTAGCTCTTCTAGGTTTCTTAAGGCTAGATTTGCTTAGATCTCTTCTGTTTTGGTGTTGTTAATCCTTATTTCTCTTTGATCAATTGAAATCTGTTCTTAGACGTTTTAGCACCAAATAGGTGTTTAATAAAATATTTGATCGAACCATCACAGAGACTTGCACTCTTAGCTCAAGAGATTGATTGTCTAAGTTGTTTGTTGACTAGATTGAGTTGATGTTTCATGCCAAATAGGTTGTTAAACGCCTATGATGATAGGGTATGTTGATAGCTTCTTTGATTTTATTTACCATGAGAGTGGATTCAGTAGCTTACGAACTTAAAGACTGGAGATCCGCTCTGTTGAGTTTTTTTAAGTAACCTAGTGACTTAAGTGATTCGCTGATCTATGACCCCCAACTCCTCACGAACCCTCTTTCTTTCATGTGCTTAGTATTTTGTGTTTGCTTAGTTTACTGCTGTTTTGTTTTCACCGTTGCTCTGTTTTTACCGCTGTCTTGTTTTTACCACTGTTTCGTTTTGCATGTTGTTTCTTTTAGACATTGCTTGTTTAAGTTACTTGTTTTAGGTTGTTAGATAATTAAACCGCTATTGATTGGCTTGAATTAGAGTAGTTTATCATATTCTGATTGTTGGTTACACACTCATTTGGATTGACACCTAAAGTACTACAATGACCATCATAGTGCATTAGGATGTATTTGATAGTAAAAATCTTGTTATCAAATTGGCGTCGTTGCGAACTGGGTGTTTTTTAGTTACATTTAAGATTTTAGACTTTCTGAAATCAAGTTCTTTTTGTTCTGTGATTACTCACTCACTTGTGGTTCTGCCCCTGTCGTTCTGATTCAGGTGATTTTACAACCTTCTTATTTAGCTCGACCTTCCAGCTCGAGTTGAGTTCTCTCGTTGTATGTAGACACATTTCAAGGGCAGTCAGAATCTTTTCCGTTTTCTCGACAACATTGATCAGCTTCCACGCGAGTTGAGATAGAAGAGAAACCGTCTCCACAGTGAACAAGACAACACAAAACAAATGGATCCCCCAGAAGGATCAAACACAAATGCACCTCAAGTGCAAGGGCCTCAACTGAGGAGGCCAAGAACCATTGGAGCTGGCGATGCACCAAACAATCACACACAGCGGCATAGGATTATTCCTCCTGCTATTCAGAACAACAACTTTGAGATCAAGAGCAGTCTCATCTCCATGCTCCAAAACAACAAGTTTCACAGATTGCCTTCTGAAGATCCTCTTGATCACCTTGACGAGTTTAAAAGGCTCTGCAGCCTAACTAAGATCAATGGAGTTAGCAAGGATGCATTTAAGCTGAGGCTGTTCCCATTCTCTCTTGGGGACAAAGCAAAAGTCTGGGAAAAACATTTACCGCAAAGCTCTATCACCTGCTTGACTGAGTGCAAAAAAAATTTTCTTGCCAAGTGTTTCTCCAACTCGAGAACTGCCAAGCTCCGTAATGAGATCTCGAGATTTATGCAAAAGAGTTATGAATCATTCTCTGAAGCGTGGGAATGGTTCAAAACATACCAATCTCAGTGCCCCCATCATGGCTTCAACAATAAATCACTGCTTAGCACACTTTACCGCGGTGTCATACCAAAGATCCGCATGCTACTGGACACAACTAGCAATGGTAAGTTCTTGAACAAGGATGTTGATAAGGGTTGAAAATTAGTGGAGAACCTTGTACAAGCTAATGGACAATACGGCGAGGACTTTGACAGAAATGTGAGAGGTGTGGCTGATTCAGATTCAGTGAGCAAAAAGGAGATTAAGGCTTTGAATGAGAAACTGGACAAGCTGCTTTCGGTACATCAGAAACAGGTTCACTTCGTGTGTGAAGAAGAACAGGTTAATGCAGAGGAGGATGATCAGGTTTAAGAGGTCATCTTCGTGCAGAATCGGGGAGGAGGTTACAAGCAGCACAACAACTACAAACATAACCCGAACCTCTCCTACAGGAACACCAATGTTGCTAACCCCCAAGACCATGTCTACCCACCCAAACCCCAATAGGTTCAGACCAAAGCCTATGTACCTAAGCAACAATACCACCAGAGTTTTCAGCCTGCTCCAACAGTACCATCTGGGTATGAAGCACAAGCTCAGACGCCTACTCAACAAGCCCCACAGGTGGTCGATCTTCTTCAAAAGATTCTCAAGGGTCATACTACTACATCTTCTGAGCTGACAAAGAAGTTTGCTGAAGTGCACAAAAAGATAGATGCTTCTCATAACGATCTCAACTGCAAATTTGAGACATTAAATGCAAGGCTTAAGTATGTTGAGAGTCAACAAGCATCTTCTTCTATTGTGAAGACATCTAGGCAACTCCCTGGGAAAGCAGTTCAAAACCCCAACGAATATCATGCTAATGCTATTACTTTGAGGAGTGGCCGTGAGTTGCTCATTTGTGCTGAGAGTGCAAAGGATACTGAGGACAGTAATATTTAAGAAGGAGAGGATAGCCTAATCAAAGATAAGGCCGAAAAATCAAATCCAGAGGTTCAACTCGGCCAACCTGCTCGAGCTGAAGATAGTCGAGTGCAGATTTCTGATGCTCAACAACCATCAGCACCTCAGGAAAAGAACAAGCCATATGTTCTTCCTCCTTATAAACCCCAATTGCTTTTTCCGCAAAGGTTTAAGAATGATTTGACTGAGAAATATAAAGCTCTTTTCCATAAGCAAATGAAGGATATAGGGGTGAAGATTCCTATCCTAGACGCCTTCATGTTGATGCCTCCTTACAAGAAGTTCTTGAAAGATGTGATCAAGGAGAGAACTCAGGAAGTTGAAGGGATGGTAGTGCTTACTCACGAGGTTAGTGCCATTATCCAAAAGAAAGTGGTACCAAAGAAGCAACGACGACTGGTATGAGCTCAAGGCTCCCAAAGTGGAATTGAAACCACTTCCTACAGGGCTAAGGTACGCTTTCTTGGGTCCTAACTCTACTTACCCTGTGATTGTCAATGATGCCTTGAATGATGATGAGTTGAATATGCTAGACTGCATTGAAACGGTTTAGAAAAGCTATAGGATATTCTCTAGTTAAGAGGCATATCACCTAGTCTTTGCACCCATAGAATTCATCCAGAAAATGAATCGCATTCAAGCATTGAGCATCAGAGGAGGTTGAATCCAAATCTTAAGGAAGTGGTGAAAAAAGAAATTCTTAAGTTGTTAGATGCTGATGTTATTTTTCCAATATCTCATAGCAAGTGGGTATCTCCAGTTCATTGTGTCCCTAAAAAGGGAGGTATTACTGTTATAAGGAATGAGAAAGATGAACTAATCCCCACTAAGACAATAACTGGGCATATGATGTGCATTGATTATAGGAAGTTAAATTTCGCATCTAAGAAAGATCATTACCCACTTCCTTTTATTAAACAAATGTTAGAATGATTAGCCAATCACCCATATTACTTCTTTTAAGACGGGTATAGTGGATTCTTTCAAATACCTATACACCCAGATGATCAAGAGAAAACAACATTCACATGTCCCTACGGTACATTTGCATATAGGAAAATGCCATTCGGTTTGTGTAATGTGCTTGCTACTTTCCAACACTGCGTGCCATATATTTTTTATAGATCTGATTGAGGAGATGGTAGGATTCTTCATGGACGATTTCTCTGTCTATTGCTCTTCCTCCTCTTGTTTGTCAAATTTGTGCAGGGTGCTTAGCAGGTGTGTGAAAACAAATCTTGTGCTGAATTGGGAGAAATGTCACTTCATGTTCATGGAAGGGATTGTGTTGGGTCATAAGATATTAGAGAGGGGTATTAAGGTTGATCGAGCCAAGATCGATGTTAGGGTTCAGCTGCAGCCGCCAAAAAAGGTCAAGGACATCAAGAGTTTATTGGGTCATGCAGAATTTTATAGGAGATTCATTAAGGATTTCTCCAAGATTGCAAGGCCGTTGACCCGCCTATTGTGCAAGGAGATCGAGTTCAATTTTGATGCTGATTGTCTTGAGGCGTTTTTGAAAATCAAGGAAGCTTTGGTGTCGGAACGAATAGTCCAAGCTCCATATTGGACTCTCTATTTCGAGATAATGTGTGATGCAAGCGATTATGATGTGGGAGTTGTGCTAGACCAGAATACTTGACGATGCTTAAGTCAAATACATAACCACTGAGAAAGAACTCCTTGCAGTAGTCTTTGCATTCGAGTAGTTCAGTTCATACCTTGTTGGCTCAAAGGTGATTATGCACACAGACGATGCAGCTGTGAAGTACCTAATGATGAAAAAGGACGCCAAGCCAAGACTGCTGCGGTGGATTCTGTTAGTTCAAGAATTTGACATGGAAGTTGTGGACAAACCCGGAGTGGAGAATGGAGTAGCTGATCACCTATCAAGAATGATGATAGAGGACTCGATCTCTATTGATGATTCAATGCCAGAGGAGCAGCTTATGACTCTAGAGCTTAAGGGTAATCTCGCTGGAATTACTCTGCCTTGGTATGCAGATTTGGTAAACTACCTTGTTGTTGGTGAAGTGCCTAAAAGTTTAGATTCCTACCAGAGGAAGAAGTTCTTCCAGGATGTTACTCACTACTATTGGGATGAAACCTATCTTTACAAGAAAGGCTCAAACGGTTTATTCAGGAGATGTATTGCTGAGAGTGAATTACAGAGAGTTCTAGAGCACTGTCATGGATCAGCCTATGGCGGTCATTTGGCCACGTTCAAGACAATTCAAAAAATCCTGCAAGCTGGGTTATGGTGGCCTACTGTGTTCAAAGACACTCATCTTTTCATCTCCAAATGTGATTCGTGATAGAGAATGGGGAACATTAGCAAGACGAATGAAATGCCACAAAATCCAATTCGTTGAAGTTTTTGACTGTTGGGGTATTGACTTCATGAGACCTTTCAAATCCTCCTTCACACAGGAACAACTACATTCTGGTTGCAATGGATTACGTCTCAAAATGGGTTGAAGTCATAGCTTGCCCAACGAACAATGCTAAAATAGTGTTGAAGCTGTTCAAGAGTGTGATATTTCCACGGTTTGGAATTCCGAGAGTTCTGATCAGTGATGGTGGTTCTCACTTCATCAATAAACTGTTCGAGAACTTAATAAAGAAGTATGGAGTGAAACATAAGGTTGCAACACCTTACCATCTGCAGACTAGTGGACAGGTTGAGGTATCGAACAGGAAAATCAAAGCCATATTGGCTCGAGTTGTTGGTACTTCCAAGAGAGATTGGTCAGTAAAATTGGATGATGCAGTTTGGGCTTACAAAACAGCATTCAAGACTGTGATAGGAAGAACACTCTTTCAGCTGCTGTGTGGGAAATGTTGTCACTTGCCAGTCGAGATTGAATACAAAGACATCTGGGCTACCAAGCTGTTCTATCCTTTCTTCTCTATAAATAGCTTCTCCTAATCATCTGTTCTCGGTTGGTGAGAGCAGTAGATTCTTCAAGAATAGGTTAAGAGAACTGAGTTGGGTTTTGTTCAAGTTCTCTCTAAGTGTTTTCACCATTGTAAAGGAGCTCGAGTTTAGAGCACGATACAAAGATGATGATAGTTGAATCCGGAGCATGGTTTTGCTCCGGCGAGATGTAGATTTCACCTTGGAATTGAACTCGTTAAATGGTCGTGTTCTTTCTCTGTTCTTTAATTGTTTTTCAGCAAATAATCTCAATTCAAGTTAGATCTTAGGTTCAAGATTCACAGTGTAGATATATACATTAGTAAGCCTGATATTTTAGATATTTCAAGTAATTTTAAGGCATTTTATCTAGTTTTTAGGCAATATTGGAAACTCTTTGGGTATTCGACTATTTTTTGTTCTCTGAACTTTTTTCCAAACCGACGCAAAACCAAAACAAAACTCTATCACATGATATTTTGCATATATATTAAAAACCTAAGAAAATGATTTTAAATTACAATAACTAAATTTTGAAACCAGAGTCGTTGATAAGTACGTGTGACATGAGATTCGTCATAGGACCCAAAAAAATTGAGGACCTAATCTAAATATATTATTAACTTTTTTAAAAAAAAAACTAACTTCTTTTTAGGGGCTATTTACAAAAACTAACGTCAAGGGTTCGACCTCTCCCCACAACAATTTAGTAAATCATAAGGAGATTTTAGTCAGTAGGCTATAGGCTATGGATTGGGTCTTGTCGATCCAATTATTGACAAAAAAAAAAACCCAACGTATGTACAAAAAAATTTTATTTTCTTTTCATACTATGTCAAATTTTTCTTTATGAATGTTTAGGACCTTAATTTTTTTTCTTTTAACAACACTAAAGGCCCAAAAAAATTTCTTTATGTTCGGAATTTCGCTAGATACTATTTTATTTTACCAACACATGACCTTTAAATTATCCGAGACAATTTAAATTTATATCATTCAGCCAACCGGAGATCTCCAATAATCTCAGAAAAAGGAAGAATTATATATAGCCAACCAAANATTAGTGAATTTAGTGACTACTTCACGAAAAATCCATTTGGAACCTTAACCTTGTTTAAAATATAATAAATTATTTGAATATGAAATGGTTCTTTCCCGGTGTTGTCAATAAATTATTTATATATTTCTTTGCAAAAGTGAGATACACTACTTTTTCATTTTAACCAATTAGAGTAAGTTCCTTACTTTTCTCCCAATTTTGTGGAGATTTGATTTCCATTAGTACAAAAAAAATACAAAATATGGTTTTTTTTTCCAACTTAACTTCATTCAATCAATCACGCATACAAAGCATAATACCACGAAAGTTGCACACTGTTTACAAAAGACGAGAAGAAAGAAAGCTCTCTAGCATTCTTCGCC
>WJSH01001322.1:73199-110218 GCA_009757365.2 Lepidium campestre | reverse complement strand
TGTTTCGGGAGATAATTCCATTGAAAACCTGAAAAATTCACCAAATAAAATCTGAAGTAAAATAGGTCTTTAGATATAAGAAAATCTCAGAATATAATGCATAACTCAACAATTAACAAGTACAATTTTCAACAATCAATTCAATTATCAAATTCGGTAATGGAATTAATCAAAATTTTCAGTCCTAACAATCGATTCGATCACAAGCAGCAACAAAATAAATAATGATCAATTAAAAGCCCTAGAACAATTTTGAAAATAGAATTTTCATAAACAAACCCTAATGATCTAACAATCAAACTCACAAAATAATGAAAACAATAAATCAAAGAAAGAAAAAAAAAAGCCGAAAAATAAAAACTAGAGATTAGGGTTTTGCGATTTGCTTAGCCTTTGGTTCAGAGTTGGCTCTGATACCACATGATATAATCCCGTTAATCGGTCTTTGAACGAAGGCTGACGAAGAAGCTTGATTAGAACCCGAAGGTGCTGAGCTTCAACAATGGCGGACGTTGGGCGCAGTGGAAGACTGAGAGTGGTGGTGGTGGCGACGGCGCGATGAACAGTGCGCGATGAACAGTACGCGATGAACAGTGCGCGATGAATAGTGCACGATGAACAGTGCGGCGGACTGGTTTCGTGATGATTGCGAGATTCGGAGCAAAGAAAAGTGACAAAAACGATAAGGGATAGAAGAAGCTCTTGGAAGAACACGTCTTGTAAGAGTTTCGGA
The DNA here is from genome assembly GCA_009757365.2 of Lepidium campestre. Lineage (NCBI taxonomy): Eukaryota > Viridiplantae > Streptophyta > Magnoliopsida > Brassicales > Brassicaceae > Lepidium > Lepidium campestre. The sequence goes on along the minus strand of WJSH01001322.1, from coordinate 109,485 downwards.
TTTCTTTGAATCAAAGAGGATGAACAATTCAAGTTATTGGCTTTTCTCATAAACATTCATCAAAGGAACAGGAAACACAAGTTTGCTCCCTAAATAGGAGACATAAGTTTTAAGGTTTTAACCTAAACAAAAACAACATGTAGTTTAAGCTAAAAACAGCACACAGTTTTTATAATAAAAATAATAAACAACGAAGCATTTTTTCTGGACCAAATAACTATTCCTGAATAGCTTAGACGTAGCGTTGAGGCTTACCTCGTTAAAAACCTTAATGGAGATCCTCCTTCCTACCAAAATCTCCACCAAGGAAAAGAGTGCAGAACCCCAACGCTACCTACTCATTCATAGTTACCTAGCTTATCGGTTGGGCTGGTTCTGAAGATGTTGAATGCATCCCTGGAAGCTTCGAGTTCTGCATAGATCATCCCATGAGTCTTCTTAGCTAGCTCCTTTGCTTTAGACCGGGTGATTATCCCTTCAGATTCAGATTCCAGCACGGGTTCCAGTGCCGGTTCCGGTGCTTCCTCTTCCTCACTAGTCACGATCATATCAAACGTCTTCGTCCACATTGTCCTCCACAAAGAAGCACGCATATCTTTGTTTCAGGAGGGCTCTGAAGATAGCAGACCTGGTGATATGGATGATATTGTTGATTATCATGCAGCTCACAATATAGTGAGCAACGCAGATGTAATATTGACTGAATCAAAGTATCAAAATGATGATCTTTTGATTGCAGAAACTGAGGAAGGAAGTCTAGAAGAAAGCCTACTTTCGCCTGCAGCTTTGGCGGAAGTGGAGAAGCTGGGTACATTTACATGTGAGGAAATGGTAGCCTTTCAGAATGACTTAAGGATTCAAGAGGAAAAGGAACAAGCTTTGTTGATGAACAAACCTCCACTTAGCCCGAGTAAGAAGCCACAGACTCCTCTTCGTGGAGTTGCGACAAGAAAGATGGCGGCATTCTCTATTCTGTCTCACAGCAAACCAGATCAAGGTAGCAAGACAAAAGGGATTAAGGTCAAGAAGACCGAAAAAGCAGAGAAGGATTCCGATATCATTTAAGTATTTTTATGTTAAGTTCTTTGTGTTGGAATTGCCAAGGTATTGGTAATAGGATTTCAATAAATTATTTCAGAGAAAATTGGTTGAAATTTAAACAAGATAATTTGTTTTTGTCAGAAACTAAGAATGAAATTGATTTTATGGAAAAATTCTAAGGTCACTTTGGTTATGATTCTTTAGTTACAGTTGAACCAATCGATTTAAGTGGTGGTATAACATTATATTATTCTACTTATCTCAATGTGAATATTCATTATAAAGATTCTAGAATGATTGATATATCTATGGATTATCATGGGGATCAAATACACATCACACTTATCTATGGTGAACCAAGACAGAATTTAAGAGAAAAAGTTTGGGAAAGATTAACCCGTTTTGGTATTGTTAGAAATAAACCATGGCTTATTATGGGTGATTTCAACGAATTATCAGGAAATCATGAGAAACAAGGAGGTTCCCTAAGAAATCCAAACTCTTTTGTGGATTTTAATTTGATGATTCAAAATTGTGGTTTGATAGAATTGCCTAACATAAGGAATACATGGTCTTGGAGAGGAAATCGTACATCGGGGATTATTCGATGTAAATTGGATAAAGCTTATGAGAATTTAGAGTGGCATAATTCTTTTCCGAAATCCAGTATTGTATATTTGGATATGATTGAATCCGACCACAGACCGATTGTGGGATCTTTTGTGTATCAAGACACTACTAGACATTTCCAGTTTATCTTTGACAAAAGATGAATTGGTAAATCAGGTTGAAAGGAAATCATAGAAAGAAGTTGGTGGGGTTTCCCTTGTCGCCAACATTTGTCTATAGCATGCAAAACTAAACAATGTCGTCGTAATATTTCCAAATTGAGGAAACAAAACGTACCTTCTGGAAAAATATTAATTTCAAAGTTACAGAAACAATTAGAGGATCTCCAGAATGATAGCATTGTAAACACCGATGAGATTATTGAAACCAAATTAAAATTAAAAATAGCCTATGTCGAAAAAGAGATATTTTGGAAACAAAAAAGCCGTAACAAATGGCTCAAAGAAGGGGATGAAAACACTAAATTTTTTCATGCCCAAACTAAACAACGGAGGGCTCGAAATAGGATTGTGGGCTTGACAAACACTTCCAGAGCGTGGGTTTCTCGCGAGGATGAGATTTTCCAGGAAGTTGTAGCCTATTTTGATAAGTTATTTACCTCAAATGATACATTATTTACGACTGCGTCCGTATCTGACATAAAATCAAGAATTTCAGAAGAGGATAATAATATCCTATTAAGTAAGGTTTCAGAAGGTGAAGTCAGAACTGGTCTATTTATGATGGACCCTGAAAAAACACCAGGACCAGATGGTATGACAGCGTTATTTTATCAAAAATATTGGGACGTCGTTAAAGATGACCTTATTAAGTTGGTCAATGATTTCTTAGTTAATGGTTAATTTGACCCAGAGATAAATCAAACAAATATTTGCTTAATTTCAAAGGTTTCCCGACCTACCACTTTCGTTGAGTTCCCTTCGATTAGTCTATGTAATGTAGGATATAAGGTTATCTCAAAATTTTTGTGTCTCGTGTTAAAGACAATATTACCTAAATTAATATCAGAGACACAATCGGCTTTTGTTAAAGGTCGGTTGATTTATGATAATATTCTAATCGCTCAGAAAATGTTCCACGCCTTAAGAACAACAAAGCAGTTAAAGGCAAATATATTGCCATTAAGACAGATATGAGTCAAGCATATGATCGAGTCGAATGGAGTTTTGTAAAAATGCTACTAGCTCAGTTAGGATTTAAAGAGAAATGGATTAAATGTATTATGTTCTGCATAACTTCGGTGGAATATGTTGTTCTCATTAATGGTGTACATGAAGAAAAAATTGTACCACAAGGAAAAATTGTACCACATAGGGGTCTTCGGCTGAAAGGATTTTGAAACTTAAAAAAGCAGAACATGCTAAAAGGATCACAGGAATTTTGATTGTCCACTCTAGTCCAAAAGTTTCCCATATGTTATTTGCAGACGATAATCTTTTCTTTTGTAAAGCAAACTCGGAAGAGGCGGATAATATTACCCAGATTCTTAAAGAGTATGAATTAATTTCAGGGCAACAAATAAATTTTGAAAAGTCATCGATTCAGTTTGGCCATTCTTTTCCGGTGACGGATAAATACATGATACAAAAGTGTCTAGGGATTCATAAAATTGGAGGTATGAGTTCATATCTGGGTTTACCGGAGAGAATTGGTGGTCCTAAAACCAAGGTATTTTCCTTCATTCAAGAGAAGCTCCATGAAAGAATTTGTAGCTGATCCTCCAAATTACTTTCCAAAGGAGGGAAAAAGTCCTCATTAAATCGGTTTTGACAGCATTACCGACATAAGTTATGTCTTGTTTTAGGTTGTTTAAGACGATCATTTTAAAACTTAACTCAGCTATTTCATATTTCTGGTGGTCTAATTCCGCTTCTTTCAAAGGGGTCTACTAAATTATGTAAACTCAAATCGGAAAGAGTATTAGGATTTTGGATTTTAGAGGAATTTAACTCCGCCCTTTTGGCCAAACAATTATGGCTACTAATAGATCTTCCAGAGTCATTATTTGCCAAAGTAATGAAGAGTAGGTATTATAAGAATGATAACCGGATGATACCAAAATCGGTTGCATCTGCATCTTATGGTTGGAGTAGCATTACCTCTGCTAGAACTCTGGTTAGCAAAGGGATTATCAAGAAAATTGGTACAAGTCAAAAAATTTTGGTATGGAGAGATCTTTGGATCCCAGATGTTCTTCCACGGCCGACTAGAGGTGTGGGCCCAAATATTTATCCTGATCTTACAGTGGATCAATTCATTGACTCAGCTAGCAGATCATGGCGAAAGATTTTATTACGTCAATTTCTTGAAGTGGAGGATGTACAAATTATTTTAGGGATACCAGTCCCTCGGCAAATTCATTTTAATTATTGGAGATGGTATTTTACCAAGACTGGTAAATATTCGGTCAAATCAGGTTATTCCCTATGAGAGAGATCACTTCAAAACCTAGATTTGCAGATTGGACCAAACATTGTATTACTTCAAGTAAAAGTTTGGAAATTAGATTGTCCTCCAAAGATCAAACACTTTCTTTGGCAAGCTATGTCAAGTTGTGTTGCAGTCAAGGATAATTTACAAAGGTGTAGGATCAAATGTGATTTGTCATGTTCCCGTTGCGGATATCTAGGGGAAACCATTACCATGTATTATTCGAATGTCCACCTGCCATGCAGACCTGGACTTTATCTAAGATTTCATTTGCTATAGATATTTTTCCAAGAACATCAATTTGGTATAACTTGGATTTTTTTTTGGCGGATCAAGGAGAACGTTGATATATCGGTTTTTTCTTGGTTAGTATGGCATCTCTGGAAGGCAAGAAATGAGAAATCATTCTCCAATATAGTTTGGGATCATGGGGATATTATAAAAATTGCAGAATCTAAAAGTTTGGAGTGGTTCTCAGCAAGAAAAAGTCCATCTCTGGACGGTCAGATAGGGGCTTGCTCCATATTTGTCCTATGGTCGGAGGTCTCTAAGCCGTCTATCTCTAATCCAAGATTCATAGGTCATCGATGCTTCGTAGATGATTCCTGAAAAAATTCAGACCTATCCTCAAGGTATGGTTGGTTTTGTTTTCCTGACTCCACTGATGGCGTCCACATGGGAGCTTGGGGGGTGCATAGAAGTCTATTGGCAAGAGTTCATCCCCTACTATGAAGACTTTCAGCTTTTGTCGTCTCTTTTCTTTAGGTTTTTCTTACATGTAATTCCTAGAGTTTTGAACCATAGAGCTGATGCTCTTGCGCGTTCTGGTAGAATATTGGACCATGGAGTTCTCACTTTGTAATCGCTACTCTTTGGTTTATATAAGTGTGTTGAAAAAAAAAAATCTATGCAAAACAAAAAATTTTAAACCCTTTTCTAAAATATTTTTGCCGACTTCTTCTTAATCTGATGGTTAGGATGATCCAACTAATAACTCTGACATCAGAGGTTCAAACCTTCTCCTCTACAATTTGGTAGATTAAAAAGATGGTTTAGAAGACTTTAGGCTATGTATCATGACTTGTCGATCTAATTGTTGATAAATATTTTTTTAATAATAAACTAACAATTAAACAAAACAACTATATTTCTTTTATCTTTCCTCAAATCGATATTCTTTTGCAGACAACTATCAAAACTCTTATCTCTTTTTTCGGCGGCATTTTCTTCTCAACACCGCTGGAAAATGGACCACCATCTCTTGCTATTCTTCCTCGGCTTGCCTCTCTGTCCATCCGTGGTCGACACAGTTTCACAATTTTTCGGCAACCACCTTTTTTTTGTTAAAACAACCATCTCGTTTTGGTCTCTGTCATGTGCATCACCGCCGATCTCGATGTGGGTTAGGTGTCTTCTTTGGTCTCCTCTTCTCCTTTCTTGCTAGTGGACAACAACGTCAAGGCAGAGGTTTTTGTTTGCTTTCCATGTTCTGTACACCACTCTGAAAAACCAACCACTTCCCAACAGTCACGTTTTTCATGTCTTGTTCGACCACAATGACTGCACACCACTGGGTTGTTGTTACGTGCAATTGCAGCTGTCACACCGCTCATCATCGACGAGTCTCCAACACTTGGTTCTGTTCTGATTGCTCTTGGGCTTCATGGTCCAAATCTTTATCATTGCCGTTATTTTCACTTATTTTTATGAAAGGAATATCATTCTCTCAAATATCACATCGCGAGAAACAAAAAAAATTATCCTCTTCCGAATCATAAAAACGCCACCCTTTTGACTATGCAGATATCCAACAAAAACACATTTCCTTGTGCGAGACTCAAACTTGTCTCCTATGTGGTTTTGGTTATGTGCATAACATAATGAACCAAAAATACGAAGATGTTTATACATTGGAGCATATTTATAAATTGCTTTATAAAGAGTTTTTCCCTTTACAACCTTAGAAAGAGTCTGATTTATGCGATACCCAGCAGTGAGGATGCACTCTCCCATAACTGAATTGGTAACCATGATTGAAATCGAAAAGCTCGAGCAATATTTAAAATATGACTATACTTTCTTTCAACCCTTCCATTTTGATGTGGAGTTCCCACACATTAAGTCACATGGTGAATTCCTTGTTGAAGAAAATAGTTTCCATACACAAGAACTATGTTCCATTATCACATCAAAGCTTTTACTTTCAAGTTGAATTGAGGCTAAACAAATGTTAGAAATTATTGTAAATGATTTTTTGTTTCACTCTTTTCAACCATCAAATATACCCATACGCTTCATGGAAGATCATCGACGATCGTTAAAAAATAACGAGCTCCATAATGTGATGGAGTTCTGTAAGGCTCTCAGACATCGCAATGACTTCCGAACTTTTAATTTAATTGAGAGGAAAAGGTAAGTCTGTGCATTTTACCCGAAACCAAACATGAACCCGACCCGAACTAAGAAGAACCGAACCGAACTTGACAAAACACCCGAATAAGTTTTAGATCATAAACGTTTGGGTACCCGAATTACCTGAAATATTATTATATACTTTAAAATAGTTATTTATACATAAACTTTTATTAGCCTAATTATTCAAAACTATAATTATAAATCTAAATATATTAATCAATTTGAATTAACAAAAACAACTAAAATATTAAATTTTTTAGTGAAATCTAAATATATAGAAGCAAGCTAACTACTTTAGCTAAGGCGTGATCCAAACAATTATGCCAAAGATCGAACGAACCCTTCACGCTTGTGCTCGCTGCAGCAAGAGGCTCCATTCTTTGAAAATAAAAACTTCTAGCTATTCTTTTATCAACTCCAGTCATCATCCTCGTAATGCGGTCCTAAAATACAAGAAAGTGAGGAGCGAGCTGCACAACACAGTAATTCTCATCCATCATTTGCCCAACAGAGATCAAATCTGATTCTAATTCCTCAACATATAAGATTGATTTCAATACGAGATGTGAACCAAGGCGTACTGTTCCTTCACGAACAAAAATGTGTTTATTTCCATCATCTAGAATAATCAATACCAGAGATATGCTTCTTTAATCGGTTAACAAATCTAGCTTTTCAGTCATATGGATATGGTGCGAAGCACCTATATCCAAAATCCAAGAGGAATAAGAACTGTACCAGTCAACGTTTCTGAAGTGGAAGCTTTGTTCTCGTTTCCAGCACTTCCTTTGGTGTTGAGAAGCTTCATAACACCATGCCACTGCTCATCAGTAAGCCCAACCACTGCATCTCTATCACGTTCAGTGATGACTCGATTAGCATACTTAATAGACGATGTGCCAACAGTGACAACATTCACATATATTGGGAGGTTTCAAGATTGTCCTCCACTGAAATTTCCCTTGCCACTACCAGAATTAACTTGAGTGTGAGATCTTCCACGAGGTCGGTCACCCCACCACTCCGGATAACCAATGACAACAAACAATTATCCTATGAGTGACCTCCTACAGTGCTTACAAATTCCAAAAATTTCACGTTCGTCCAGTCTAAAATGTGGTTTAGACATCACAACAAACGCCGTGACTTCGGGTCTCTCTTCCTTAATTCGACAATTATTGAGCATGTCTTCTTCTTGTCTCACCACGTTATACACTTCCTCCAACCCATGTAGTGGGTCACGGGACGTCAAGATATATCGAATCGTATGAAACACAGTCTCATCAAAACCAAACAAAAATTGGTGCAGTATGTTCTCTTCTCTGTCTTTTGTTTTCTTGTTGTGCACCTGGATTACACATACACCATCCACACTTGCATGTCCCAAATCTTGTTGAGTTTTCCATAATAAACTTCTATTGTTAGACCATGCTGCTTACACACAGCCAAATCAGCCTTCATCTTCTAACTACGAGGTCCATTAGAAACATAAAATCGCTTTCAAGTATGTTCCCACAAATCTCTCGCCACATCACGGTGTGAGATATTTGTCAAAAGCTTCGCATCAATCGTTATCTTCATCCAAGAGATGAGCAACACATTAATCGTCAACCAATCTTCTAGATCTGGTGATCTTTCTGGAGGCCAAGCAATGGTCCCATCAAAGAATCCAAACTTTTTCCGTGAACGCAACACTGTCTTGAAACCACACACCCATTTTTTATAATTATTTGCCTTCAAAATCGGATGGGAGATTATAGCTCCCGAGTTATCTGCTGATGTTAAATCATATGGAGAAATTGTTCTTCGTACTTCAGTAATCGTTCTTTGTTCTTCAGCCATCATTCTGTTTTGGTTTGAAGATTTAAAGTTTTAGTGGAAAAAAGGTTTGATACCATGACAAAACAAGGAAGAGACCAAATAGATACTTAAGATTGCAAAAGAGGTTCCTGTTATCTTGCTTAAAAAGGTTACATCAATTTATATGTACAGAGGAATAAATGTAGTGTCCTAAAGAAAAAATATATTTACAATCACAAAGATACGAGAGTTAGTGATTAATGTAACACTCTTTGTCTCGTTTTTGGCTTTCTAGGTTAAAATAATTTATAAGTTGTTGAAAAAAAGTCTGAATTTTTATAAATTTATGAAAATTAGTTTAGATTTCCATCTCAAATTCTTTTAGTTAAAATGTTATAAATGTGAAACCCATCCGAATTTGTAGAAATATATATATTTAGGGGGTTCTTGAAAGTGGTATTTTAATGGATTTAGAAATCCTTGCAAAATTATATGTTTTTTAAGCATTGATTTTTAAATCCTATTTAAAATCATGTATTATTTGTTCTGTCATTTGTAAATCCTACTCAAAATCACTCATTTTTGGTTCTATCATTTATAAATCTTAGTTAAGGATTTGAATATGTATTTGTTATTTTAATTGATTTGAGTGGATTTGATTGTGCATTTTTNAAATACAAAGACTCAAATCCTTACAAAATACTTGTTATTTTGAGTTGGATTTGAAAAATTTACTTTCTATGATTTTAAAATCAAAGAATTTACAAATCTTAGATGGATTTCTAAATCATACTTTGAAGAAACCCCTAAGGTGTATTGAAATAAGAGTTCTAAGAGATTTTATAGGATTTAGATTTTAAAAGATTTGGAGAAATTCGAGTGAATTTTTGAGTATTTGGACTAATTTGGTTGGTTTTTTATTTTTGTAAATCAAAATATTTAGTGATTTGGAAAGATTCTATAACAAGATTTTGTGAGATTATGTGTGATTTATGTTTAAAAGGAAAAAACACCTCCTATGTTCTCAGTCATCTTCTTTTTACCGGGAACAAGTTTCTGCGGTACAAATTTTTTGGCAAATATTATTTACATAAAATCATTTTTCTAACAAACCTTATGGATGATTCCAGTTCTGCTTAGTAGTTTAGTGGCAGACTGGCAGGTATGCATCTACTGATAATACTTCAACTAGTGGAACTATTGTTATTTGAATATAAAAAATTGAGGTGAGAGTGGTTTAAAATACGAATATCAAGAGGATAATGCATTCTCTGTGGTGTAGGTTCTTAAGGGTCTATCGAAAGTTATGAAACAGATTTACTAGGGGAAAAAATGGTAGAGAGAGCCACCGTGAAGAACAAAAAAATGTTATGAGAACAATTTGTTTTGTTTTTGAAATCACATCTAAATGGGTGAGATTTTTATCTATATTTTTTCAACTAAAACAATGTTCAAAATCAGCCAAAATCACCTTGAATAGTTTTTCAAAAAAGAAGTATTAACTTTTGAATAACAATAGATTTGATATGATTTTAACAAATTGTTGATTGAATAATAAGAGATTCTATAATATTTTGAATGAAATCATATTAATTTCAACTTCAATATAACATGATTTGAGAAGACATTTAAAAATCACTAGTCAAATAAAATGTGATTTCAATCAACAAAATTAAAATCTTCTAAAACTCTTGTTTCAGTACACCCTCCTTAATATATCTCTACATATTAAAATTAGATTACAATTTGGGATCCTCCTAAAAATGTCCTAAAAATGCCCTTAAGTCTCAACCAATTATATGAGATTTCTTTGTTATTTTTAAAATTTGCATTAGATGCAAAGATGACATAATTCTAAAAAAATATAGTATAAAATTAACCTATAGTTTTTATATAACTTTTTTTAACAGATCTCCACCGTTTATTTTAACTTTTAATTTAGATCGTTCATTTTAGTTAATAAATTAATTTTGGAAAATAATTAATGTAATCTAATTTTAATTCTATTGCTTGGATAAACCATCGATTTTCGAAAAACATCATTGCTCAACAATGGTGGTTTTACATGTTCTGAAAATTTTAATTTTAATTCAACAACTGACATTTTGTCACATTTAAATTTTTTTAAAATATAAATAATTTTGTTGATACCATTTTACTTCCGAATATATTTTTATAATTTTTATTTGTAATTGTTACATTTTCGTTAATGTAAAATTTTGTTCATGCATGTTTTAACATCAATGGTGGAAACATATATTAACTTATGTTTCTCCTTTAAATTAGGAATTTTCAATTGCGAAAATATTGACAACCTATTAGGTTTTATCTTTATTAGGTTTAGTGGAGGATTAAGCATTACTATATAATGACCTAACAACGTCCTATTTTTTTCATTGTACACGCCCATTATTTTCTTAATCGTTTTAGTCTATTGTTTTCAAGTTCAACATGACTTCCATCATAGCCAAGCTCAATTAATTCACTCTCTTCAAAGACATCAAAACGTCCAAGACTAACCCTTGGAAAATCGGATGAAGATCATGCACACTTGGACGCAATATGAAAGAATGTCCGGTAAAACTATAGAGATGATTTTCGCGGATGAAACTGTGAGTTTACGTTTTTGTTATTTATTTGGAAAAACTATTATTAGTAAATTTGTTATGTGACATTCTTATTCGTTCTTTTTATTATCTAGGGTACCAAAATTAGTGCCACGATTAATAAAGATCATGTCAAAAAGTTTCAGAATTCTATCAATGTTAGTGAATAGAAGATAATACATAACTTCCAAGTTACTAAAGACAGTAGTCTTTACATTACTTCTTCACTGTCTTTTAAAGTTGTATTTCTAAACATAATTGCTGTGACTCCATGTGATCATGTTGTTGATGAAAATTTCATCTCATTAGCCTCATTCGAAGGTATTCTTAACGGCGGTTATAATATCAATATTTTGACAAGTAAGAGTTTCACTATATTTGTTGAAATTTTTTTGATTTCGCTGGTCTTAAATTCTTTTTTTCCCTTTGTATGTAGTTGTTTTTGGACAGGTTGTTATTGTCCATGAGGTTCAAGAACTTCAAATCCGCAGGAAACTAACAAAATAAATTGATTTCAAAATAAGAGATCATTTGTAATTTTTTTTTAAATTAACCATGAATCAATGAATTTTGCTACTATTTATTTATTTATATATTTATTATTTTTAAGATCTAATAAATCTATATACTACATCTTTTTACAATGATAATCGACTTTCATGTTATCTTTGGGATTCTTATGCTGAAACATTCTATATATTGTCCTCCAATATGTTGATGCCTTGGTGATTTTCTGATTCGTTTTACCAAACTACATGTTTGGAATGAGATATATGTTTATAATATATTAGCTATCTTATTAAACTACAATCTGTTTGGAATTGTATATATGTTTATAATATATTAATTATCTTAATTAAATTTGGTTAAATTAACTCATGTTTTTATTAGTAACTCATTTGACACATTTCTTATAGTATTCATAAACCCGAAGTTGCCAGAACTTGAAGCGTTGAATGAGTAATATTGAATATTTACACTTATATATATTATTCTACATTTTTAGATAATAATCGAGATTTAATTTGCAATTTTGATTACTAATTTTTATTTATTATTTTTTGTAGTTTGGTTACTAACGGATTAAGAATCACTATCAGAAGTTCAAAAAGAATCATGCCTAAACTATCAGATAATGAACTTTGGCTTAATTATCCGAAGATAACTATCTCAGAATTACTTGACACATCTGAGGTATTGATAACATTATATAGTTTATTTGTATGATTATTAGCTAAAAAAATATAATTTAAAAATACATAAGCCTTTTAAATTATGTATCTTTAGGTTGGTCAATGTCGTTTGGTATGTACAATTTATGAAATTGATACCGAATGGGGTTAGTATTATTTCGGTTGTAAGAAGTGCAATATGAAAACATTTCTGGAAGTTACTATCAAGATTGAGGGTGTACCAACCAATCCAAAGCCCAATTTATGGTGTGAAATATGTAGATGCTACACAAAAACTGTTTCTCCTAGGTATGTCTTAAAATAAAAAATATATTTATGTTCTATTGATCATTTGGATATTGCATAAATCTTTTTAATTGCTATCAGGTGTAAGATACATCTACAAATTATGAATCTTACTGGTGAGACCAAATGCATGTTGCTTGATAGTTTTGCGGTTGAGGTCGTAGGTCAACAAGCAAGTGATATTCTAAGTGAAGATTTCGCTCAGGTCTAATAATTTATTTTTATTTTTATATGTTTTACAATTGTATTAATTTATAAATTAATTAAAAACTTTAATATATAATTATGAAGATTTAAAGCGGTGAGGATTACCATATGCACTTAAGAATCAAATGGGAAAGACATTTCAGTTTGGTATTGTTGTGGAAAACGATAACATTGGTCTACATAATGAAACTTACAAAGTAGCCAAGGTTTGGTCAAGTAGTAAGATGGGAAATGAAATGTTTGATCTTTTCTCTAATTCAAGTGATCAAGTAAGTGTTTTGTTGAAAACCTATTTCTTAGAATTCGTATAAAGCATTTGTTACTTGACAATGTTAATGTGTATTTACTTATTTTTCTTTAAGGTTACACCTGCAATAACCAATAGTGGTGAGAGTTCTGATTTTGGCGGTTCATTATTCTCTACACCTTCATCTAAGCGATCAGAACTAGAAAGAACTGATGATGATAAATAATCAACGAATAAAAAACTTTGTGCTGAAATGAAGGGTTTCGAACTTGCGTCCCAAATTCTTTTGAAAGAAGTAACAGTTGAAGAAATGGGTTCTCCAATCATTCACTAAAATGACCATCGATTGAATTGATTAATATACTTTTTTTTGGTCGAAACAAGGGAATAAATCCCCAAATTTATTATACTATGGAAGAAAAAAATCAAGAACAAAGAATTCCTGAAATTGAAGTTCCTTGTAAATCATCTAAAAGAATAGACCTGAGCTCATCAGGAGGCTCATAACAAATATGAAAACGTAAAGGCAGTGTAAAAGCATAGTTGGTTAGCCCATCTGCGAGACGGTTAGCTTCTCTATACACGTGAGAAATTTGGACTGTCCAGTCATTTACCAAAAAGTCATGGCATAGACGTATCAGGAAAGACAAGGGATGAGAATCCTCAATCCCAATCTTTAAAAAATTAACAACAATTTCAAAATCGATCTCCAACTCCAGCCTAGCAGGACGGAGTTTCCAAGCAATATATAGCCCATAATACACACCCCAAAACTCGGCAAGCGGAGCAGTACAAATTCCAATGTTTAAGACAAAACCACTAAGCCAAGAGCCGTCACTATCACGAACAAGGCCGCTCGTTGTGGCGAAACCCGGATTACCACGCGAACCTCCATCCGTATTAAGCTTCATCCAGTCCAATTGTGGGCAAGTCCAAGCCATGAGTCTAGTCACACGAGGTCGAGAAAGATGGCCATCTACTTGTGATGCAAAAGCCCTTGAAAATTCTTGGCTCTTATCCTTAACATATTGCACTCGATCTCTACAAAAGGAGTTAGAACCAAATATATAACCACATCGCCATTTCCAACATCACCAAATAATTGTAGCAAAAAATGTCGCCAATCACAACCCCTGACATCCCCATGCTTACCAAGATTAGTAAATAACTATTCTAAAATAGACTGAGAAAAGAAAACTCGATGGCGGTGAACAGAACCACACAAATCCATAGTCCATATGCCGCAGGACAACCTCTGGGTAAGTGGATCACATATGCCACATCATTTCGACATACTGAACACGTTGCTGTATCACTGAGATGGCGTCTATATCTCTCATGATTACACATTACCGCTTGGTTGGAGATTAACCATAAGAACATTCGAATGCGTTCGGGGACTTTCACAGACCATATCCGATTAAAGAAAGCGGTTACATCCTGACGTGGAGAGTAATCCCGAGTTAAGAAGTAATAAGCTGAACTGACTGTAAATTGGCCATTTGATGTGACTTTCCAAGTGATTCTATTTGATGCTCTAGTAACAACATCAACAACTAGAGACCTCAAGCGTAATTTCATGGATTGGGAGAGATAATCCATAACTAGATTTAGATTCCAGCCCGCTCTAGGAATCCAAAAATCTCGAACCGTCATTTGTAAAAGATGTGCTGGGACCTCTTGTATTTTGTAAGACTTAAAGGCGATTCCAAAAGCCAACAATCGGTCCAAAAATTAACTTGAGAACCATCATCCAAAACTCAACGAAGCCCCGGTATGATTACATTTCACAAACTCACACAAATACTCTGCCATGTCGAGGACCAAGTCCCTTTAGGAAGAATTAAGGCACCATCACGTAAATCCATAACCTTGTACTTGCTCTTAACCACCCGAACCCAGAGGCTATCAGTCTCATGCAAAATACGCCATCCAAGTTTGGAAATGTAGGCTTTATTCATGTCACGTGGTTGACGGATACCTATCCCACCTTCACTCTTCCATCGAAATAACTGTTTCCAGGAAACAAGGTGATGCTTTCGTCGCTCTGTTGTACCACTCCACAAAAAGGTTTTTGCCATCTTGTCCAATGCACTCAAGTTCGAAGATGGGAGACAAATCACACTCATTGAATGGACCGAAAGTGAAGTGAGGACATATTTGGTAAGAGTCAATCGCCCTGCAAAGCTCAAACATTGACTTTTCCATCATGCTAAACGAGAAGCAGTACGTTCAAGTAAGTGGCTAAAGGTATCATTGTTAATCAATTTCTTAAGCACCAGTAATCCAAGATACTTGCCAAGATCTCGAGTGACTTTAATGTCACTTTCAGCACTTATTTGATTAGCTAAGTCCTAAGAAACATTACCAGAGAAGAAAAGTTTGGATTTCTCGATGCTCACTTTCTGACCCGAGGCTGCGCATAACTGATATAGAACTCACGAATTACATGAATCTGAGCAACAAAGGATTCAACAAACATAATTATCTCATCAGCAAAGCAAACATGTGATAGGGAAGGGCCACCACGAGATAGTGTGCGTAATTGGCTTCCACCTCTTGCCTACCACCGATTGATCAATTAAACTGCACAGTCGCTCCATACACAAAACAACTAGATACGGTGAGAGAGGGCCACCTTGGTGGAGACCACGCTGCGGATAAAGGCCGATGTGACTTCTCCATTTCAAATCAATCTCATATCTGGACCAAAAGCACACCTCATATTCCAGGAGATCCAAGTATCATGAAACATAGCTGCCCGTAATGTGTCTTCCAAGAATACCCAACATATACGGTCATAGACTTTCTCCAGGTCCAACTTCAGCAACATCCAACCCTTGCGACCCTTCTTCCTCCGCATAGAGTGAACAGTCTCTTATACCACATTAATGTTATCTATACTTAGACGACCTGGGATAAAGCTAGATTGCACCGAGCCAATAAGATTAGATATAACCCCTTTCAATCTCTCTACCATACTTTTCATTATGACTTTAAAAAGTACATTACAAAGACTAATTGGACGGAATTGAGAAATATGCTCTGGATGAAGAACTTTGGCAATGAGTACCAAGAGAACATCATTCAAATCATCAGAAAGAATTCTTGATTTAAAAGACCGAAGAACAAAATGCTGAACCGAATCCCCAACGGTGTCCCAATTCTCTTGATAAAAGACTGGTTCATAGCTATCAGGGCTTGGAGGTTTGAATTTTCCCATATTCCGGACAGATGCAACAAAATATTCCAGCAACTAACCTCACATTACCAATCACATAAATCCCTTCAGGTTCAAGACGAGAGATTATGTTTCCTCAGGTATAATTTGATAATTTCATGATACCCATATTTTCAACGATCTTATTCTGCAAAAATAGGTTGGATTGATATAATTGAACTAAACTTTATTTATTTCAAGTTAAAAAATTTGTTTTCATAACAAATGCATATAACCTTAACGATATTTTTTACAAAGAAATTAACTATAATAACTTAATTTTATGTATTGCTTTGAATTGTTATCTTAAAATATGAACATGATATGCTAATTTAACCATATGATCCTTACAGTTGGAATGTTTTCTACATTAGGTTTGAATATGTAGAAAATATCATAGGCTAATTTGTTTCATAAAAAAATAATTTATGATCCACCGTGATTAACTATCAAATATGGAAACTGTAAGATTGTTTTCATTTAACATATGAACTATACAACTGATTTATAATTATTTATTCCAATTTGTCATGATTTCTATCATATGAACACCATATAATATTAACCTTTCTATTCAAAATTTTCCATTGATACGAACAAGTTCCAAAGTTTTGAGTTTTTTTTTTTTTTTTAAATAAATTATGTTTAACTTTAAAATTGAATAATTACGACATTCTTTGTGCTAAACACATTAATAATACTAAGTAATATGAGAAAAACATATTCAAATCTCTGTCTCTCTTCATCTATGACAACAGATGACTACAAAGTTGGTTTTTAAAAAACCTAGTTCGAAATTAACATACAATAAATAATTTTATCATGTAAGAATCAAAAATATCGAAAGATTACTTTTTTGGCGAATTTGTACTCTCTTTGCCTATAATCATCAGTTTTTTGGAGAAAGATTGAATCGTTGTAGGTTGAAGAAGAGAGATTTCTCGATATAGGCAAAAACGTGAATAAAATCTTTTGCTCAATACTTTTGACAAGTTTAAAACATTAGTCTTTATGCAAATGATTACAATGGTTTCTAAGAAGATTTTATTATTTGTTTACAAATATTTGCATATTTTTTATTTACGGCATAGGTAGATCTTCAATATTTTAAAATTAATGTTTGGAGTAAAAAATCCCAACAAAAAATAATTTATAATTTTTAGTCTTTTATTGATAATAGTTTAATAGTTATTTAATTATGTTAGTAGTTTCGAAAAAAATCAATTTGTATCGATAACCAAAAATATACTATTAATTAATACCCACAAAATTAAAGTCATATGAATTTGTAAACCAAATATATATCAGAATTGATTCATATATCATACATTAGAATATTTTCCTTATTTATTTTTTTGTAATTATGTTAATAATAAATAAATTGTGTATCCAAACTTTAAACCATAAATTTATGTTAGCTGATTTCGATTTAGATTAATTTCGTGGACTGAGTTTTTTTTTTCTCCAGTTTAGTTATCTATTCTTTTAGGATTTATGAATCTGAGAATTGGGGTTTGCTAGTTCTGTAATAATTGTTATTGATGATTTCTAGTATTTGATTGCTTAATAATTTCTTTTGTTCAAAGTTTAGAGCCGTCGTCATCATTTATTTTCTGGATTTAACCAATATAGTCACATTTTTGTGAATTTTCTATGCCACCTCAACACACAGGTCACGATTACAATTAGCTTGTGCCACCTCAACACACATGTCACATTATAGCTCTCATAATTAGATTCAGATCAAATTATTGGTTGCTTTAGAGACTTGTGATTATACTTCTTGTCTGTTTTTCTGCTTTACTAGATTAGGATCAGAATTATAGTTTTGTTATAGCAGTTGTGGTACTGTGGCTGACAGCTTGGTTTATCATTTTGTGTAGATGGATTCAACGGACGAGACTACAAAGTCAACTCAAAATTGTGGTACTGAAGCTGGCAGCTCCAATCCAGATTCATGTGAACAACACCAAGAGATAAAATCTTCAGAAAATATTGCAGATTCAAGGAAAAGATCTAAGGTTTGGTTGTCTTTTGTGAAGACTAATATTTTTGACAAAGTGAAATGCATTCATTGTGGAGCAATGATTTCATGTAGAACTAAGCATGGTCCTACAACTAGTGCAATGTTGAACCACATATCCAGATGCAAATTGATGCCTAGAGAAGAAGGTGATGATGAAAATGTTGGTAAAAAACTGAAGCAATCAACTTTATTGCATCATAATCAAATGGATGGGGCTGTAGGGAGTAGAGTACCATCTTATGTGTCATTTAGTCAACCAGCATCTCGTAAGGCATTAGTGGAAATGATCATTATGGATGAACTACCTTTTAGATTTGTTGAACATAAGGGATTTAGAAGATTCATGAGTGTTGTTCAACCAAGGTTTGATATCCCTTGTCACCAAACAGTAGCTAATGATTGTTTAGAGCTTTATGAGGATGAAAGGGGAAAGCTTAGAAAGTTTTTTAGAAACTACAAAGGCAGTATTTGTCTGACTACAGATTGTTGGACATCCATACAGAATCTAAGCTACATGTGTCTAACTACTCATTATATAGATGAGAATTGGAGGTTGCACAAAAGAGTCATCAATTTCTGCGTAGTTGATAATCATGCTGGTGAAACAGTTGGTAAAATGGTTGAGAGGTGTTGCATTTTATGGGGAATTAGAAGAATGTTCACCATAACTGTATATAATGAAGTTCTAATGATCTTGCATTAAAATACTTGAAGAAAAAGTTGACTTCATGGGGAACAACAATCTTGGGTGGAGAATTTTTGCACATGCGTTGTGTTTTAGGTCTGATTGTGAAAGACAGTCTTCAAGAAGCACATAGTTCAATCTTTAGGATCAAATCAGCTGTTAGGTATGTTCGATCTTTACCTGGTAGGCTGAAAAGGTTTAAGGAATGTTTGGAGATTGAAAAGGTTGAATCAAAGGCTGGTCTTTGTTTAGATGTTGAAACAAGATGAAATTCAACTTTTCTGATATTACAAGCTGTTGTAAGTCTGAAGAAAGGTTTTGATATGCTTGAGCTAGAAGATGATAAATATGTTGCATAACTTACTAGAATCTGCAAAGGTATACCAAGTGAAAGTGATTGGTCATATGCTAGTGCCTTGTCTGATATTTTATAGTATTTTTATGATGCAACTGTGAACATTTCTGGGTCTAAATATGTTACTGGAAGTACATATATGAAAGAGATCTTCGGAGTGGGCTGGATGATAGTGAAGATGGACACAGTGGAGGATGAACACAAGAAGGCTATGGCTGAAAAAATGAAGCTGAAGTTTTATAAGTATTGGGGAAATTTTGACAATACAAATATGATGATCTATGTTGCTGCAGTTCTTGATCCGCGATACAAAATGAGATGGGTAAAGTGGATGATTGAAGGTACATACCCACTTAATGAGGCTAAGTGTTTGATTGACAAGATCATAGATGCTTTGAACAGATTATTTGCATATTATTTATCTTTGCAATCACAAGATCCAATGATATTTTTCCAAAAAAAAAAGGAGATTCAAAGTCACAATCTAATGAGAAAAAGAAGAGACATGCGCTAATGGACGAAATGTTTGATGATGCTGAAGAGAGTGAAGGGTTTGAGGTTGTAAAATCAGAGCTAGACTCTTATTTAGATAATATTCGAGAAGATCGAAAGAATCCAGATTTTAAAATATTGAGTTGGTGGAAGACTACCGGTTTTAAGTATAAGGTTATGTGTCTTATGGCAAGAGACTTGTTGGCTATTCCTGTTTCAACTGTTGCATCAGAATCTGCGTTTAGCACAGGAGGTCGAGTGCTTGATCGTTTCTGTAGTTCACTAACACCAAGAACTGCGGAAGCTCTTATATGCACTCAAGATTGGTATCGTGATGAAGATGTAGATTTAAACGTGGAAGACCTGCTTATTGAGCTTGAGAATATCGAATCAGGTTCATATTTTCTTATTTTACACTTTAAAAAAATTTTAATTGCCTTTCTAATACTAATTCTGGTTATTATCTTATACAGAAGTGAAGTCTCTAAACATACAACTATGACCAGTTTTGAGTTGTGTAAGAATCTCATTACTCTTATGTGGTAACTTGACAATTGATGTTTGTAGAAATGAGCACTACGTTTATCATTGATGGAAAGTTTATATTTTCTTTTGGTGTTTTTGTCTTTTCTTGTGTCAGGTACAACGAGCATGATGTAGCAAATTTGATTTGTGTCTGCAACTACAAGGAGTATTATAATGAATGTTGTTTTTACTATACTTGCTGCCTCCTTTCTTCTAAATGTTATATGAATTAAGTTGATTTGAACTCTCTACTAAGGTCTGATGGAATTAGCTATCTAGATGAAATGTTTTATGGATCCTTATCCTTTTAACGCAAATGTTCTATTTTTAACTATTAGTTAGCTTTGTTTTGGTTAATATCATAACTGAAAACAGATTTTTTGGAAATTTGTTTTTTGATACGGATACGGATTTATCCGCAGATATCCACTTTTTTTACGGATATCATAAGTCCGGATATCTGTAATTTTGGATACAGATACAGATCGTATTACAACGGATATATCGGATACGGATACAGATATCCAAAAAGAGCCGGATATCCGGATCCGTTATAGGGCTAGTATTAAGTATTAAGTATATGTATTTTATCTATAGTTTATATCTCTCATACAATATACTATATATTTAATTCATTTTATATTTATTTTATACCCATAAAATTCTAAAATTAAGTGCTAAATTGTTATACAATATTTTCATAATTTTAATTTTTGAAAAAAAATTAATACATTAAACAATCAATTGAAATTGAAAATAATTATTCTGAACAAAAAGAACCAATATAAAGGAAGTACTAGGATCAATTATCTTGCACAATATCAGCCGTAGGATCTGAAATTTAATATGAGATTACATGTGAAACAAGAAATGATTATGATAAACTATAATTCCATCACGTGGATCAGGAATGTACATCGTTGATTAAAATAAATCAACGGTTCATAAATCTTATTCTCAACCTTTAGATTTACTATGCAATTTGAATCCTCAAAACGGTTTGCTCTTCAGATATACTATGCAATTTGCATCTCAAAACTGTTCATAATCAGACGAAGAACAGTACCACAAATGAATTCTTACCAAATTCGATAAAATTCATCTTAACTTGTATCAGAACTGCTTCCTCCAGTGTACGCTCAGCTAGCGCGTCTATTACTGCTTCTCTCTCTGCAGATTCTCTGAAGCTTAAGGACCAGGTTGGACTCAATTTGATTTCTTCAATTCGTGATTTTTTTATTTTTTATAGATTTTTTAAATTTGATGCAAGCTGCAATCTGACTCATCGTGGTAGTAATTGATTTATCTTCCAGTTGGGTTTATGTGATTTTGGTATATTATGAGTTTTAGAGTTTATTAGGCGATAGGTTTGACTTCTAAGAAATTGATTATGGCTATGGAGGTTTCATTATGGTTTCTAATATCTTTTACGAGCATAAACTAATTTCTATCTTTTTTGTATGTGTTCGCTTTCTTAATAGTGACAGTAACATGGGTTGTGTAACTAACACTATAAACATTAAAATTGTATTTTTTTAATGCAACGTAATAAAATTGACGCGGTCTGTTAATTTTGATCCGACTTGATGAATATGTTATAAGTATAACCAAAGTTTAAGATTTATTGAAAGCTGACACGCATGCTCTAATGGATGCTTGAGAACTTTATTTATAAACTTTAGGATGCGAATGACCTTCTAACTTTAGTGGGCCATCATGGCTTAGATTACTAGTTGGGCCTTTGCCTTGTGCCTCCGTATCAAGGTATCCTAAAACTCTCATTCTCGTTAGCGCAAAAAAATAGATTATTGAATATAGAGATTATGTTATGGGCTTTAGACGGTATAGGCATTCACTAGAAGTTATTGAACTAAGTTTTTCCTTACAATAGAGGGTTAATATGTTCTTAATTTGTCGCTCAGTGACCAAAATTTAACTCTTAATATATTCATAACAAATGTTTTAAAGGAAGACAAATTGTCACAGCGACTCATTCGTGGATGTCGCGAAGGTCGCGAGAATAAATAGTGACATGTTAATTGAATCGCACAACTAATTAAATGATGTTACGTAACTTGCGTACATTATTTATCACATGATTAAATTTCAAATCACTAGTAATTTTGTGTCGCTGAGCGCTATCATGGCGATGATAAAAAGAACATGGAAGGTGTTTTCCAAAATTACTCCGATTTGGAGAGTTTTTCTCAAAACTCGATAATACAAAGAACTCTTTTAGGTATTTGATTGGCTCTTGTGTCGATAGAACTAAGAATATCTTAGGATTCTATTCAGATTTATTAATGTGTTTCTGATCCCTATCCATCAATTCTAGTGCGTATTTTGTTTTTGTTAGGTTGGTACCCGCGCTTGAAGCGCAAAGTTAATTATTTTTTATGTTTTGCAGTCGTAGTATTGTTTTTGTTAAAAAGTATTATTATTAACAAGTTGTTAATGTATTGTTTAAGCATAACACTCATATATTGTTAATAATATAACCAAATACTTAAAGTATATTGCATTTAAATGACGTTATCAGTGCTATGATATGTTACCGGTAATTTAATTCTCATAGGTCATGATCGTTGTTTAAAAACAATAGTTGGTTAATGTAATGATTAATTTGGTTAAACATGATATTTGAATAAAAAATAGTGGGTCTTAGTTTAAAAACCTGATATTTAATTATAATTAAAAGGCCAAGAAAAAAAATATATATATATTAAGGCCCTTTATAAACCTCAACTTTACCTTTTGGGTATTTAATTATTAATTGCCACTAAATATCTTTGAGACACAACTCATTAGAGCTAAACTAACAAAGGGAAAAAAATATTTCAAATGAATCAAATCAAATTCAGCCGCAACTCAAAGTAGCAAATCCTACTCAGTTTCCGGATAACGATTGATCGATGTCGATTCATTTGCTCGGACCTTGATCATCTTTTCTCTGCTTCTCAAAACCGTGATTTTGAGGATAAAGGTAGGTGAATTTTTAACCTTAATCGTTTCGATAAACATATTTGAGTACTAACCAATTTCAGAGAATTTTTAGTTTTTCTTTTCTATGTAAAAAGAAACCATATAAAAGGTTTAGGTGACTTTAAATCTGCATTAATTTCTCTGCTTAATGACATCGATATATATATATATATATATTTGAGTAATTGGAAATCATAGATGGATGAGAGGAGTATAAAATAAAATATTGCAGTAGGAAAATCATTTAGAAATTAAGAAAATTAGGATATTATAAAGAATTAATTACTTATATTATGCATAAAATATATGAAATTACTTATATATTGCATACATTGTTTGAAGATTTTAAGGATAGGAGAAAAATCTTAAAAAACTAGTGTTTTCGTTTTATTATAATTGTTCTATCCAGAATTGTTTAAAAGAAAAATTAAAAATCACTCTCTTCTTCCTTCCTCTCTCTCTTATACTCTCTCTCCCTCTCTCTATTTCTCTCTATTTCTATCTATCTCTCTCTTCGATTTTAAGTATTTTTAATTTTTTTTTTTTAGATAGAACAATTGTAATAAAACGAAAACCCTAGTTTTAAAAGACTTTTTCCGATCCCTAAAATCTCCAAACATTGTATGCACTATATAAGTAATTACATATATTTTATAAACCATAATTAATTATTTCTATTATAAATCACCCTATTCTAAAAGGTGAAGTTACAATCTCCTATACTTTTTTGTTTATAAATAAAAATTACAGATTCAAAAGAATTGACTAACAATTAATATAGAATATTCATTAATATTTAATCTTTATGCCTAATAGATATGTCGTTGTTTGGAATTATTGTGTTCATGACTTAAGAACGGATGCTTATAAGAGTGTAATAGGTTTCACCGTTTGCAATAAATCAAATAAGTGCATATATTCTTTTAAAAACTTATAAACTTCATGTAAACCTTGACACAAAAAGATTAGAACATATAGATGGTAGCAAATAAAGTCAGGTTTTTAAAACTTGCAAATTTGTAAATTCATTTCTAGAGAAAAGATGGATGTTGAATTCTTGCTAGCATTTTATATTTTGTAAAAATATATGTTTTAATGTTTTAAAATAATTTCCAGGTTTTTCGTATATATTTAACTCTATATGGTCTTACTTGCATTGAAGATTCATATGTTTCTAATATTAAATTCATTTTTATAGTGTTTAGAACTATAATTAGACATATAGTATGTTTCCATAATGTATCTTTGTTGCACTAATGTCTGTATACGTAAATAATTAATTTAAAGTAATATTTTTTGTGTTAATCGAGTTGAAAACATATTAGCCTTTATCTGTACTTGATGTGTCTTTGTTTGTAGTTTCAGGGTTGATATCCAAAGATCACATGATCCTACTTGTGGAATTAATATGAGTCTAGCCAAAACATAAGATAAGTGCATATATTTATATTTGTCTAATTTTTTTTTGTTAGGAATTTGTCTAATTCAATGTTATGGTTGTTTTATAATAAATGAGGGCATTTGATATGAGTACTAATATTGAGTTGTGTCTCTACTCTCTTGTGTTAATACAATTGTCTTATCACGATTAACAAAGTCGTGTTATTATGTGAATTTTTATTGACTTCTATTTAATTACAGTTACATGTTTCATGTCCAAAGATAAAATGGCTATATATGTGGAATTAGTCTCAGCTTCAACCAAAAATCAGATAAGTTCACATACTCCTGATAGAACTATTCAATATATATAAGTAAAATAATATTTCTGAACTAGGTTTTCAATATTTGATTGCAAACAACATAACATACATAATTATAATTATAAATATATATAAAAATACATATAAGTATAGAATTACAATGATTGATAAATATAGAATATTACTTAAGTAAACAAATAAGTAAAACAAAAGTAATATATGAACTAGTAGAGATTAATAGTTTCATAAACATTTAGAAAATATAACAAAACATATATATATACAATAACAAACACTTTAATAAAGCTAACCAAGGTTTTGAAAAATCTCTTTGAACACAACATTCATTGTTTTCTTATGTGGTTTTCCTTTCTTATATGTGATCAAAATCTTCAGCCCTAACTTATTATTCACCCGGGACATTGCCACGTAAAGTTGACAATAAGAGAAAACAAGTTTAGGCAAATAAAGACCAACATGTTTAAGAGTAGGCCCTTGACTTTTATTGATTGTGACTGCAAATGAAACTGGGAGAGGAATAGTCTCCTCATCTTGAATTAAATTTTTGAATCAGATGGTGATATTAACATCCGTGTAATGAACACTTTTTCCCCAATTTATGTTCCGGCTGGAATTATAACTTCCAAAACATCATCGGCCATCGTTTTCAGTCCTTATTTTCCTTTATATTTTCATGTAAGACCCTATGCAAGCCTTCTAACTTTTTATCTAAATTATTTTGGGAGTGCTTCTCCTTTTGTTCTTTGTGAACTTTGATCAGTCTTGGTGCAGCATATCCAATAGGCAAACAATATCAAGTGTTTTCCATAACACTTGTGTGGGCATTCTACCGACCAATAATTTGTTTGTACGGTCTGAGTTAGTATTAGGAGGTCCGCGGTTGGTTTAATATACTCATTATTGGAGCTACTTGTCACAGAAGTTTTGAAGTCTTCACCATCTTACCTGTTTGAGTATGTGTTGAAATTGTTCAGCTTTTAGGTTTAATATACCTAATATTGATCCTACACAAGTTCCATAAAGATCAAGGATTACTCATCAATCCAAATTAGAGTGGATCATGTTGGAAAAGGATCACATAATGCTATATGTTCTTGAAGAAGACACAAAGCCTAACTCAAAGAAGTTGTGCTCTTTCACTTCATCTTTTGCGTTTGTTGTTAGTGATGTTTAACATGTTAGATTAGGTCATCCTTATTCTCGTACTTGTAAACATTGCAAGTTAGTGTTTCCAAAATCTACAACTATTATTGAAAAATGTTTTTATATTTGGAATTATCCTTCTGCATCTGGAGATCATCATAAATATTTTATCGCATTCATATATGAGAAATCCAAATTATTTTGGTTAACCTTGCTTCCTTAAAAAAATCATGTGTTGAGGCCTTTACTAACTTTTTAAATTATGTCACTAATCAAAAACATAAAATCATTTATCAGACTAGTTGCCTTTAAATTCCATAACAAAATGGTTTGGTGGAAAGAATGAACCGACATCTGGTGGAGGTGGCTAGATCGATAATGTTTCATGGAAAGGTGCCTAAGAGATATTCGGGAGATGCAGTGATCATGAAATTCTACCTAATCAACCAAACTCTCACCAAATTTCTCAAGTACACTTCACCATTTGAGGTACTCAACAACACTACACCATCGTTTGATTACTTACACGTGTTTAGGTGTGTGTGCTATATGTTTATTCCAGGATGCAAAGTTTATGGAGAACTAAGGCTACTATGATGAAAGGAATTTGGAAAGTCTGAAGGAGTTATCACAATCTTCATCCAATCGAGAAACCAACCTTTGATTTCTCTTAGAAAATCTCTAGAATCAGGTTCCCAAAGAACATGAAAACACGAGTGATGTACCAATAATGTAAGAAGCGGCTAATGCACCTAGTAGTTCCTTGGACTCAAATGAACATCTTGAAGTTACTCCTCAAGACTGTAACCAAGACCAAAAGGTCCCTAACTTGCACGGCCATGAGGATCTTCATGAGCTAAACTCGGACGACGAGAACTTTACACTTCAAGATGGAGGAGAAGCTACCCAATAGGAATCTCAAATTTAGCTTAGACAAGGCCAAAGGCTCCTCAGCTTGTGTAACAATGAAGGTTCCACCAAAGAACCTTAAACCTTCCTTAGGTAGAGTCAACAAGTTTGCAACACCACAGTCTTTTACATAACCAAGTTGTTGCTTATCTAATTCAAACAATTTGTTCTCTTTACATTTTTTGAGTTGACCGTCAAGATTTCCTTGTTATGATTGATCTAGACTAGATTTCTTAAAGTTATGAGGAGGTCAAAGACATGGAGGAATGAAGAGATTCAGTTTGAGAAGAGGCGAGAGCTATGAAACATAATCATATTTGGGATAAAGCTAATATACCTTCTGAAAATAAGGATATGAGCTTCAAATGGGTCTTCATTATCAAGTACAAAAGCAAAGGTGAAATTCATATTTACATAGCACACTTGGTAGCAAGATGTTTCATCCAAACCTATGGAGAAGACTACAAGGACACATTTTCATATATGACTAAACTTTATATGGTAATATCCTCATCTCTGGTTACGATATGGACAATATCCATGCTAACAAATCTTTGCTTAAAACTGTTTTGGATATTAAGGATCTTGGATAATTAAAGTACTTTATAGGCATTGAAATGTGTCGTTCTTTGGACTACATCTTCTTGCCCTAAAGAAAGCACACTCTTGATCTTTTGAGTGAAGCTAGAAAGCTTGGAGCAAAGCCAGCCAAAACACCTCTTGAAGATGGCTACAAGGTCAATCAAAAGGGAGAAAATGAAGAAGATAGACCATTTGAAGATAATGAAAATTAATGTTGCATGGTAGGTAATATATATTTGGTATGATTTTTTCTTTTCTGTCAATCAACCAACACATGCAAGTTCCTAATATGCATCATTGGAGCATGGTGTCATTGGAGCATAGTGGATCACATATGGATCATTGGAGCAAAGAAATATGGATGAGAAGGAACGCTAGAACATAATGTGTGAGATATTATGATTCGGATTGGGCAGGAGATAGAATGAATAAAAAGTCTACAACCGGCTATTGCACATTCAATAGAGGGAACCTAGTCACTTAGAAGAGTAAGAAGCTGAAGGTAGCCTTATGCTTAAGTACAAAAGCCGAGTATATAGCAATGAAAAAGCTCACATATGAGCTATTGAAAATGTTGATTGTCTTACACACTGTTTTCAACTATGTTCCTAAAGTGGAGAGCTCACCTCTCCGCACAACTGCATCCCTAAACAATTTCTACCCATTGAACTACTAAACTCTCATCTAATTTGCAACATAAAGTTCCAGGCTTTTAGAATGTTTGCATTAACTATAATGATCCAACCAATACGTTCACAACATAACACTGTCTTCCGCTAGGAACGTCTATGATTTTGTTGCTTCACTTATATAGTTCAGATTCTTACCTCCCACGCTCTAACTTCCTTATGAACTATATGATCAAACTTTTAGGTTTGCGAGTCCTAAAAACAACATTAAGTTTATATAAGCTGGAAAATACTAATGATTTTCATCAACCTAAACAAAGACCTAATTCATTCAAACCATGTAACATTCCCTACTTATAAGCCCTAATTACCTAACTACTAAACTACTCACAAATAATAATAAAAAAATTCTTTTTTTTTGTTCAGACTCATACATGATAAAAAAAAAAAAGATAAGGAAAACAAAAACTTATATTGAAAAGCTCTCCAAGGAGTTGTAGTACAAACTTCGGCGTGTCTATAAAGAGAGAAGATAGAGGTATTTATTCCCAACAAAGAGATAAGAAAGGATAAGACCTAGAAGATATTTATAAAATATTTTATATCTACATTGATCGATTTCTAGGTGGATCGGTATATCCATTCCAAAAATTAGGCAAAATTAAACTAAGCTGGTTGGAATAGATCAATCGATACACACTTGGATAAAAAATCTGTTTGATAAACTGCCATATAAGCTTCTACTCCAGCTGGCAGTAGATCGATCGATCTGGAGCTTTGACAATTTTGACAGATGCTTAAGGCCATTAGATGTTTTAGAGGAAGTGCATCTGAATGTAGATCCATTCATATGCAACATATGAAATTGACCTTAGCATAATATGAAATTAGCTGGAATACAGAGCTCGGGAAGCTCCTTGAGAAGTCTCTTGGCAGTAGGGATTTGTCCAAGTCTTCTTAATCATCGCTTTGATATTCTTTAGCTTGAGATTTAGATCTAAGTTCGTTCTTTTGGCATGAAAATGCCTAAAAATCTGTAAAGTGCCTAAAAACCAAGAAAAGACTACAAATATGTAAATGATGCGTAAAGTAGACTCGATTATATACAAATGCTAAGGAACTGAGTCCTAAAGTATGCTTAAAAATTGGTAAAAGTGGGAAGTTATCATACGCTTCACAAAATGATTCGCCTCATGATTGTAAAAGGTGTTATTCTCTTCATCATTATCTTTAAAAGTGTAATCTTAATACTAGGTCTGGAGATCATACGTTTCAAGGAAAAAAAGAATTTGGGGATAAAGCACTTAGTTATAAGGCTGCAATCTCAGCAAAAACCAAAGTCAAGTGGATATGTATCATAGTCCGGCTAAAATCTTAGTTTTGTGCTTAAAAATTCAAATATCATACATGAACTTTCTAATTTCGGTCAAAATCTATATTGACCGTTAACTCAGTTATTCAATGATTTAGTCTCTGTTAATAAGCCGTTAAGTGACACGTGTACAACTGATTTAGTCGACACGTGTACGCGGATTAAAAGAAATAAAAAATAAAATAAAATAGAAAAAATAAAAGCTTTTTTAGGAGAAAATGTTGAAATTGATGTTGTAGAACTTGAAGCTTATATTCAAGCTGAGCAATAGAAAGAATTGCAACCTTCTAAGGTTTAAATAAGTACAAGCAAGAAATTAGGAAAAACTGGTATAATAAGGGGAATGTATTTTAGGAAAAGAGATGTGATGATGCTCACTTTTCTGGAGAAGAAGACATATAGCAATGTGGAAATAAAGGCAGATGGTGGATATGTTAACAACCTTTATTGAAAAATGCCTATTTGGAAAAAAAAACGTTTTTGGAAACAAATTTTATTGAAATAAATGGTTAAAAATAAGTGGACCAAAATACATAATTCTTCAATGCTAAAACAAAAGGAAGAAGAGCAAAAAATAGGATAGTGGGGTTATTAAATGAATAAGAGGTTTGGTTTACAAAGGATGAGGACACAAAAAGGTAGCGGTACGATACTTTGAATCTTTATTTACGAATTCGGGTTACTTAAATATTAAGGAGGTGTAAGAAGGGAACCCATCAAAGATCACATAAACTCATTTCTTATCTCTTGAGGCTCGGAGGATGAGGTTAAGAGAGCTTTGTTTATGATGAATCCTAGATAATCACCGAAAAATCTTCCCTAAAAGACGGCTAAGACAAATGAATCTTATCTCTTCCTATTTATTTATATTATGCATAGAGTTCCTTTTGTCTTTTATATTGCATTCTATCTCATCGTATCACATTATGTTCTGTGATACGCCTCAGGTGTATAAAGAATCCTTCTATGCTCCTGAAGATAGATTATTACAGGCCCTTAGTAGTGAATTTTAGGAAAGCGAAAACATGTAGTAGCGTAAATCAATATTGCAATTGCAAGGGAGTGCCCACAGATTTCACATTTATTATTTGTGGACAATATTTTATTTTTCGGCAAGGTGAATGTGGATGAAGTTGGTCAAAATCGTCTATTCAATCAATTTCGAAAAATTTTATAGTAAATTTTTTCACTTAGTTAATCAAGAGGTGAAGCAGGAGATTCAACATAAATAGGGGATCACAAAATTAGGGGGAATGGAGACCTATTGAGGTTTACCAGAGATCATGGAATGAGCAAAAACAATGGTGATCTCTTTTGTTAAAGAAAAATTACCACAGAGAATGGATAGTTGGTTATCAAAAATCTTGTCTAAAAGAGGAAAGGAATTCTTGATCAAATCAGTGGCAACTACATTACCGACATACATTATATCCTGTTATAGATGACCTAAATCGATAACTTTAAAGCTGACATAACCAATTTCAAACTTGTAATGGGGGAATTCAAGAAATTCAAAAGGCACTCATTGAGTTAAATATAGTAAATTTTGTATGACCAAGAATGAAGGCGGTTTGAG
Source organism: Lepidium campestre (assembly GCA_009757365.2). Taxonomy (NCBI): domain Eukaryota; kingdom Viridiplantae; phylum Streptophyta; class Magnoliopsida; order Brassicales; family Brassicaceae; genus Lepidium; species Lepidium campestre. The sequence goes on along the minus strand of WJSH01001322.1, from coordinate 78,411 downwards.
GTTTAGGACGATAGAAGATTTTAATATTGTCTTATTGGCTAAGCAATTATGAAGACATGGACTCCTTATTTTCAAAGGTATTTAAAGGGAGATATTTTAAACACAACAGTCTATTAGACTCGATTAACACTTATTCTTACGGCTAACAAAGTATTATATCAATAAGATTTCTGGTTAGTAAGTGTATGATAAAGAGAATAAGCAAAAGGGATTCAATATCTGTATGGATCAATGATATGTGGAATCTCTCTCATAGTTCCAAGACTGGGAACAGGTATTGGTCTACACATTTATCTGAATCTCAAAGTTGATCAACTCATTGATCCGGTTTCAAGAGAATGGAGAGTTCCTCTAGTTAAAAAAATTTTTTGTTCCAGAGGACGTTCCCATAATTCAAGCAACTCCTATCCCGAGGATGGAGAAGAACGACCAATTTGCGTGGCATCTATAAAATCTAGAAAATATGCAGTCAGATCTAGTTATCGGATAAAAAGAACATATCACTTTTTGATATGGACAGTAAGGGACTGAATATACAAGGACTTCTTTCTCAAGTATGGTAAATAAAATGTCCACAGAAGCTAAAACATTTCATGTGGTAGGCGTTAACATGTAGTATAACAATAAAATGAACTTCGCACAAAGAGGAATTAACTGTGAACTCTATTGTAGTAGATGTGGTCATGATTTTAAAACATTAAATCATATATTGTTTGAGTGTCCATTAACTTTTCAGTCATGAGCCTTATAAAAGTTGTCTATAGCTAATTAGGTTTTCCCACGTGATGCGATTTACTCCAACCTAAGCTACTTGTTTTGGAGTACGCCAAATTCGGTGAACATGAGTTTTTCTTAGATACTATGGTATATATGGAAGGCTATAAACGAAAAAGTTTTTCAAACATGGATAGAGATGTGAGGGAAAAAATAAAGCAGATAGAGACAAAATTGTAGGCTTGGTTTCAGGCATATTTGGATATTATGCGTAAGAATAGTGGAAAACCATTTTATTTGGATAAGGTATGGGAGAGGGTGGACCTGCCCTTGTCTTGTTTGCATGCCTTTACAGGATATAGATGTTTAATAGACGGGTATTGGAAAGATTCTGATTTTTTTTATAGTCTTGGATGGTTATGTTATATAGTCTCATGAATGTGTGTGGGAGTACAAGCAATAAAGACGAGCTTATCTTTAGAGTTTGAGGCTCTTTTGTGGGCAATGACGTGCATATCATCACTATATATGACAGAGGTAGAGTTTGGGACATATAGCTCAAAAGGGTTGAAGATAGTGGCAAACACAGAAGATTGGCTGCCATTTTCACCGTACCTGGAGAATATCGAGCGTCTCATGAGCCTTTCTCTGTTTTTTTCGATTTACTATATTGCACATTCACTTAATTCAAGAGAATATTATTTGGCCCAACATTTTAGAGGGTTTTCTCGAGATTACACATTTTTTTATTCAAGCTTTCTCTCCACTATCTCATCTCTCTTGTCATCAACCTTATTTAAGCTGCTTTTGCCCCGCATTGGGCAGCTCTGTTAGCGTATGCCCTAGCAAGTTTCTTTTCGTCTAGGAGATGCGATGGGCTTCATGGTGGGCTTTGCAGAGTTTTCGTCATTGGAATCCTTCTCTTCGGTTTTGGAGCTCGTTGTCCCTCTGTTCCCGATCCCTTGTCCTATGCCTCTTTCGCAAGCGTGGTCAAGTGTATATGGCGTCGTCGTGGGGTTATGGCCTGGTTATTAGCTTTCGTTGGGTTTGGTAGGTCTTGTAGGTTTCACGACCTTCTCTTGTGCTTTTGAGTTTTACTGCGGCGTGGCTAGGGACGATGGTCTTAGTTGGAGCTCAAATCTCTCTCTCTCTGCCTCCAGATGAAGTGGTTCTTTCCCGTCCAGCCTCTCCCCCACTCTCGTTTGATGTGTGGTCCTCTTCCCCCTTTTGCTTTAGCCTTTGTAGTTTTAGTGTTTGTGTTAAGTTTGGTTCAGTCCCTAATTAGATTTTGATTAGGTGTTTGGTTAGGATCTTGTTAGTTCCTACCCTATGTTTATCTTAAAGTTTTTTCTCTCTGGTTCGATAGGTTGTTGTGTTCTTTAGGGTTCAGTTCTTATGTGTAGAGGTTTGTTTTGCTCCTTTGTATGTACTCTTAACTTGTTTGAGGTCTAGTCTTTTCTTGAATTCTATCAAGGTGTCAAACTGTTGGTTGTGTTTATTGGTCCTTAAAGCTCAAATCACGTTTTAAGCGATTGCAATATAAGGAAAACGATCAACCTAACAATGAAGGTAACGAATACACAGAGCTGAGATGAATCTCGTTACGTTAACTCAATAAATGCCCGCGGTGTACTCAATTTAATGCGTTTGTGAGTCGTAAGATAGAACTGTGGTGAGACCGTGATCGATACACCGAACAACGGAATCTACGAACTTATATGACTACTTCTACACTCTCGGACCTGTAGAGAAAACACGTGAGGGAATTTGCTTTTTCTTAGTTGAAAAAACGTTAGGGAATGAGCAGATTGAAGCGCATTGATGGTGAACAAAATCTCTTAATGGAATTTGGCCCAAAAAGAATACGCGCGTTGTGGGCCGAAGGACCGGGCACCAGCACGGCGGTGGCGGCGCGCGCGTGGTCTTGGTTCTCTTCTCTCTTCTATGCTCTTTACATAAGCATACAAGTGTAACACTATATATACTCATGAAAAAATGTTTTCCTAAGCAATGTGGGACTTTGACATTTTAACTTAAGTTAATTTAGGCTTCTTAAAGTCCAAGCCAAACCCAATCAATTTCTCATTCAACATAACCAACTTAATATGAATTGAGCCAAATGGGCCTCATCATAAAACGTTGGTCCAACAATCCCCCATATGAATATAAATGACTCTAAATATATGAAAAAGACTCTATAGAGTCTACTGACTAGACTTAACCTATAGACTAGACAGATAGACGGACTTTCGAGAGTGTAGACGAAAATATATTGTGTGTGAGTTAAGTACCATTTTTCAGCTTTAAACCACTCATTGTTAATATATGTCGGGTTTACTTGGCCAGGAGGTGAACATGATATCTTGAACCACCCGAAAGTTTAATGTAAACCTAGAAAACATATAAAAACCCAGTTCATTTTCAAGTAGAACTAAGTTCTCTATTGAGTTCATTGTGGCCTTGAACTTGCCTGGTATTTCCTGAGTGAACTTAGAGTGTATAGCCTTACCTTTATTCTCCTAGAAACGGCATTTATTTCACACTCACTAGGTTATTTGCCAAACATTTGGGTGTACAGAAGTAACCTGTAATACTTCACTATTTAACCAATTGTTGGACTCAAATCATTAAAAGTTTGATACTTATCCTCAACAGCAACATGTTTGCACTATTTATCATCTTAGGAACTGAGAGAGTCATAATGCTCACAGTGCGCTCGGAAGATATAACCTGATTTAGTTGTCCCTTTGAACCTACTTCTTTGGTTCTCCAATCTTGTAGGTTGGGTTTCCATCAGACATCTTCTTAAGTCATAGGCTTTAAACCAATTTCTCTTGATGATTTGACTACTTGATCTCTTGACAGAACTTTAGTAAAAGGATATGCTAGATTATCAGCTGACCTGATGTAATCGATGGCGATAACACTGATATACACTGTAAATAGCTTCATTATCATGCATTTTCTAGATCATTTTGTATTCGCTAAGTCTCTTGTTTACTCATTTTAGTGTAGTTTTGCATCCATATCATCACTTAGAGTCCTAGAACTACAAAGTCATATATTTTGTGTTTTTGAATCTTATTTAGGTGGATTGGAGATCAATGGTGATGGAGATGAGCAAAGACACCTTGAAGAGGACAAGAGTGGAGGATGGAATGAAGGAAATGAGTGGAAGATGGAGTTGTGAAGTTGAAGAAGGAAGAAGAAGCAAGAGAAAGACCAACCCATGAAAACTAGAGAAGAAGCCGCAGCCCGCGACCAGCCAAACTCACGCCGCGACCGGCTACTCGCGGCTCGACCAGCCGAGGATACCTCACGACTGGCTGGACCCGAGCGACGATCGGCCCAGCATCGATACGAGAAATGAAGTTCACCCTGGCGACCAACCGAGGCTGAGACACGACCGGCCGGACCAGAAACACGATTGGCCCGACATTGTTGCTTGATTTGACGTTTGCCACAGTGATCGGCCTAACCTGAATGAAGATCGTCCGAGGCCAAGACGCAACCAGCCGGACCCGAGACAAGAACCACGACCCAAAACCCAGCGATCGGCCGAGGCGAGACCGCGATCGCCTGATCCAAAGCCTCGACCGGCCTGTCCGATGCCGCGAATGACTTTTATTTTCATTTTAAGTTGGGTCAATCCCGGTTTGTGTCGGGTTGACCCGGTTTGTTTTTAGGGTTTTTTTGGCAACAATATAAAAGCCCAAAACCCTCTGGATTTTAGGGAGAACCAACATACATTCCTCATTTGAGTAGTTTTTCAAATCTTTATCCTTTGGATCTTGCTTGAGAGACTAAAGATTTGAGGAAGAACAAGGAAGAATCTTGGATGGATTTATAAGCATTTCCCTGTTTCATCAATCAAAAAGAGTTTCTTCTTAGTCCTTTCCTCTTTTCTCTTTTCATTATGGGTTTGTTTGTTGTTTATGTTGAAATTTGTTTGAATATATGTGAGTAGTCATCTAATGAGTTGAAGGGTAGGTAGATCTAGGGGTTTAATGAATGATTCTTGAAGCTAGGTTGTTAGATCCTCCACTTAAGATGTGCCTAATGCTAGGTTTAGCTTGATCAACTAGTAACCTTGATGGTGGAAAAGACATCATCCGAGAGGTGTTCGATGAAAGTCTTGAAAGAGTCTTTTTGTGAGCTTTTCTTCCCTAGCCAATGAGAGTTGACGTTAGGGTGGAAAGTGGTCCTTGTGAGCATGTGTGTTAATGCTTGAGACTGTAGGAGAGCAAATGAGAGTTTAGCTTAACCTATTGATCGTATAGGGGTCAACGCCATGAGAGTGAGTTGATCTAGATTGAATGAGCTTCATGCCCTAGGATGGTTCTTGTTAATTGAAACCTTTAGCTTCTTGAGTTGATTGTTATCTCACTAGATCGATTGCCTATTCCTAGATCCATTGCTTTTAAATTATTTATAACTTGCTCTGTTTTTAGTTTGCTTGCTTTTATTTAAGTTGTTACTTAAACCAATCTATTATCTC
>WJSH01001322.1:56940-73190 GCA_009757365.2 Lepidium campestre | reverse complement strand
TTCCTTGGAATCTCATCGTGTTAATTCTAAGCTCTCTGTGGATTCGAACCTCAAGTGCTACAATGTCATAGTTGTTTGCATTTGTTGTATTTATTTGGTTGTTTAAAAAGCAAACATCAAACACCACTTGAAATCATATGTCTAATGGTTTTATGTCGTCTCCTTATATGATGAGATTTACCATTATAGAGATTATTTTGTGCTTGGTCTATAGCAGATTGACTATCACAGTGAATGCGTAAAGCCGACACAAGTTTCTCCCACATAAAAATATCTTCCAAAAAGTTTTGAAGCCATAATGCTTCTTATGCAGCTTTGTCTAGAGCTACAAACTCTAACTCCATTGTCGAACGAGCCAGCAGAGTTTGTTTGGAAGATTTCCAAGATACTGCTGCACCTCCTAAGGTAAATACTCCACTTGTGGATTTCGAGTTTTTAGAGTCAGATATCCAGTTGGCATCACTGTATCCTTCCAAAACTTGAGGTTCTTTCCCATAATGCAGCCCATAATTCTTTGTGTACTGTAGTTATGGCTTTGCAGTGTATATGTCCTGAATTGCTTGTGTAACGACTTAAGACGTTGACTGCATGTGCTAGATCGGGTCTAGTACAATTTGTCAAGTACATAAGACTTCCGATTACACGTGCGTACTCTACCTGTGACACTGCTTCACTGGAGTTTTTGGTGAGATGAAGTTGTGAGTCAACATGAGGTTTTGCAGTACCATTTGTGTAACTCTTGAATCTTTCAAGAATCATTCCATCATAATGCTCTTGAGACAAAATAATTCCGTCAGAAGTTTGTGTGATTTTAATCCCTAAGATGACATCTGCAAGACCCAAGTCTTTCATGTCAAACTTACTGTTTAATAAGTTCTTAGTTTGTTGGATTACGTCTTTATTGCTTATGATAATAAGCATGTCATCTACATATAAACATAGCAATATATATGCATATTTTGTTTCTTTAATGTAGATACATTTATCACACTCATTTATTTTGAAACCATTTGACATCATCACATTGTCAAATTTTTCATGCCATTGTTTAGGAGGTCGTTTAAGGCCATACAATGACTTAACTAGTCGACAGACTTTTTGTTCTTTTCCTGGAATAATAAACCCTTCAGGTTGTTTCATGTATATCTCCTCTTCTAAGTCACCATTTAGAAAAACAGTTTTTACATCCATTTGATGAATCTCTAGATCTCTTAACGCTGTAATTCCTATGAGCATTATGATGGAGGTTATTCTCGTTACCGGAGAATATGTATCAAAGAAATCCAGACCATCCTTATGTCTGAATCCTTGTACCACAAGTCTTGCCTTGTACTTGTCTATTGCGCCATCAGTTTTCAGTTTTGTTTTGAAAATTCATTTGCACCCTAGTGCTTCAAACCCTTCAGGTAGATCGGTTAACTCATAAGTATGATTTTGCATAATAGAGTCCATCTCAATGTTAACAGCTTCTTTCCAAGAAGAAGCGTCTGGGTTTAACATGGCTTATGCGAAATTTCTTGGTTTATTTTCTACAAGAAAATTTATCACCATAAGATTTTTCCTTCCGAACTCTTTTGCTCCGTCTAGGTTCATCTTGTTGATCTTCAAAGTCATGTGGAGAAGTTCTAGAAGTACTAGCCTTATGACTTGGTTTATCTCTTTCTTCTCGAGTTCTCTTAGGATTCTGTTTATCCTTGTAAGGAAACACGTGTTCAAAGAAAGATGCATTCCGTGATTCCATTATTGTATTGACATGGATATCAGGTATCTATGATTTAATAACCATGAACCTATATGCAGAACTGTTATGTGCATATCCAACAAATATACAATCAACAGTTTTTGGTCCGATTATGACCTTTTTAGGAGGTGGTACTGCAACTTTAGCTAGGCACCCCCACATTTTGAGGTATTTATACGATGGTGCAGCACCTTTCCAAAGTTCATAAGGCGTTTTGCTAGTAACTTTGTGAGGTATTTTGTTTATGATATAAATTTTTGGTAAGCAACACTTCCCCACACATATTCTGGGGTAACCCAGATTCCTGCAACATTGCATTAATAATCTCTTTCAGAGTACGATTTTTTCGTTCAGCAACTCCATTTGATTCTGGTGAATATGGAGCTGTTGTTTGACGTATAATGCCATTTTCTTTGCCAAATACATTAAAAGGTCCATCATATTCGTCTCCTCTATCACTGCAAACTATTTTGATAGTGCTGTTAGGTTGGTTTTCAACTTTTAGTTTATATTCCTTGAATTTTTCCAAGGCTTGATCTTTGCTATGTAATAAATATACATAACAGTATTTTGTGTGATCATCAATGAAAAGTTACAAAATACAAGTCCGTGTGAATTAATCCTAGAGGTTCAGTTCTTCTTTGAACTTGGGGTGATGGTTTTTTAGTGAGTTTTGCTTGTGAGCACACTTCACATTTTTCTTTGCTTGTTTTGCTTTTTGGTATGAGGTTCAAGTTCATTAGTCTTTCAATAGACTGATAGTTAACATGACCTAAACGTTTGTGCCAAATTTCAAAAGACTCAACGAGATAAGCAACTTTGTTATTCTCATTCATTGAAATTTCAGGAACTACATTAGAAGAAGTAGAAGCAACAACAATAGCATTATTAGCAACAACATCATTATTAGCAGCAGAAGTTGAAGCAGCAGAAGAAGTAGAAGCAGCAGCAGAGACGTCTACTCCATTGCGAAGGACAGCTTGAGCACACATCTTGACAATTCCGTCCTTTCTGTAGCCTTTGCCCACATACACCCCAAACTTTGACAGAATCATCGTTCCATAAATCATTCGGATACCGAAACCAGCTTCGTCCATCAGAGTTCCTGAAATCAAGTTCTTCCTCATATCAGGGCAATGCTTTACATTCTTGAGGGTGACTTCACGTCCAGAAGTGAACTTGAGTACCACTATGCCAGTTCCAACAACTTTTGACTTTGTGTCATTCCCCATTTGCAGTTGGTGATCCGGCGAACTCTTGCGATATGTGCTGAACATCTCTCTGTTCGTGCAAATATGTGCCGAGGAGCAGGTGTCGTATCCCCACTCTCTTGGGTTGCTTCTGACCATGTTGGCTTCAGTGATCACAACACACATATCTTCTTGTGTCATATGCACATGGTCGGTCTTAGTCCCGATGTTCTTGGGCTTGCTTTGACACTCCTCAGATTTGTGGCCCAATTTGCCACAGTTGTGACATTTTCCTTTGAACCTTTTATTCTCAATGGGATTACCTTGCTTCTTGAAATTTGTTGAAGCAGCAGGTTTCAGGGAAGACGATGCAATTGTCTTGCCTTTTCCCTTGTCCACAAACTTTTTCTTGTGCTCAACCATGTTCACATCATGATGATGGAGAGGGACTGAGTTAGAGGCATGGTTCCTCTGCTCAGTTTGCAGCCTGTTGAGAAGATCTTCAAGACCCATCTTCTTCCGCTTATGCTTTAGGTAGTTCTTGAAGTCAATCCAGCTTGGTGGTATTTTTTCAATTATCGTATTCACCATGAAGGGTTCACAGATCGACATTCCTTCAGCTTCAATCTCTTGACAGATCAGCTGAAAAACTTTCACTTGTTGCATGACCGGTTTCGAGTCCACCATTTGGAAACTCAGAAACCTTGCCACATCATATTTCTGACAACCAGCATCTTCAACCTTGTATATCCTTTCCAAGGCAGTCCACAAGTGCTTAGATGACACATAGCCACAATACACCTTGAAAAGCCTATCTTCAAGGCGGTTTAGAATCCAGTTCTTGCACATGTAGTCAGAATGAACCCATGCTTCCACAGTAGCAAGCATCAAAGGGTATGTGTTACCCGCAGGAAGGATTGGCTTGTCCTCCTTGACAAACTTCTCGAGGTTGAGATTTGTCAGAAAAAGATCATCTTTAGCTGCCACGATTTAAATCTTTTGCCCTCAAATTTTTTAGGCAGCGGTCCCATCGTTGGTGCTGTGTGAATCACGTGTACATCTACATGTTGCTGTTTAACAACAGCACTTGGACCAGTTCCTGAAGGAAGACCACTTCCGAATACAATTCGGTGTGTCGTCTCATCAAGCTGAGTCTCAAGAAGAAGACCGGAAAGTGTGGTATGTTCAGTCATTGGTGTGTCGATGATTGGATTTTGAGAACCCGGTAACACATTGTCGTTGTTACTAGCCATCTGTGAAACAAACAATTAAACAAGTTTGATCAGCTACTATGAACTTTAAAAAAAAAGAAATTAAGAAACAACTCGTAGAACCTTAAAGATTTACAAATACTGTTTAAATTTTTTCTTCGTAATAATTAAAACAATTTGCAGAATTTAATAATTAAATTTGCAAATACAGTTAAAAAATTTTGTTTCTAAAAAAAAAAAACAGTTCGCAGAATTTAATAAATAAATTTGCAAATACTGTTAAAAGTTTTCCTTTTATTTTCTAAAATTTAAAATAATTAGCAGAATTTAGTAAATAAATTTGCAAATGCTGTTAAAATTTTTTTTTTTAACGATTCGCAGAACTTGTAAAAAGTTTGCAAATTCCGTTTTTTTGTTTTTATTTCGTTTATGAAATCAAACAACGATTCGCAGAACTTAAGAAAGTTTACAAATACCGTTCATGATTTTAAACAATTCGCAGAACCCGAAGGTTTGCAAATTCTGTTTTGAATGAATCGTTTAAAGAAAATGATCCGCGGAAACAGTTAAGTGAGTCGCATATACCGTTTTTGGAATATGAAAGCTGCAGAAAACGTTAGTACAAAACAGAATAAACAGATTTCAATATAGCAAAAAACCTAATCCGATCTAAGGTTTTCAAAAAACAAAGGCGGATTTTATTGAGTTAAGACTATTGGTCCTTAAAGCTCGAATCAAGTTTTAAGCGATTGCAATATAAGGAAAACGATCAACCTAACAACGAAGGTAACGAATACACAGAGCTGAGACGAATCTCGTTATTTTAACTCAATAAACGCTTGCGGTGTACTCGGTTTAATGCGTTTGTGAGACCCATGATAGAACTGTGGTGAGACCATGATCGATACACTGAACAACGGAATCTACAAACTTATATGACTATTTCTACACTCTCGGACCTGTAGAGAAAACACGTGAGGGAATTTGCTTTTTCTTAGTTGAAAAAATGTTAGGGAATGAGCAGAAACAAATTCTGTCTTTAATGGAGAAGAAGGAAGAAGACTTGGTCTCCAAGAGCATTGATGGTGGGCGTAAATGATGGGATTCTGTGCGTAAATCATGGGATTGACCGTTTTGATAGACCATAAGACTTAGTCTTATTTGAATTCAAACCAAATCTCTTAATAGAATTTGACCCAAAAAGAATACGCGCGATATGGGCCGAAGGCCCCCAAGCCCTAAGCCCCAAGCACCGGCACGGCATGGCGGCAGCAGCGGCGTGCGCGTGGTCTTGGTTCTCTTCTCTCCTTAATGTTCTTTACATAAGCATACACTTTACATAAGCATACACGTGTAACATTATATATACTCATGGAAAAATGTTTTCCTAAGCAATGTGGGACTTTGGCATTTTAACTTAAGTTAATTTATGCTTCTTAAAGCCCAAGCCAAACCCAATCAATTTTTCATTCAACATAACCAACTTAATATGAATTAAGCCAAATGGACTTTATCATAAAACGTTGGTCCAACAATGTTTTGGTTTCGACTTCATCATTTCTGAAAGATGTGGGGGATATCATTCTTGCCGGTTTAGAAGTCTTATCATCATATGTGAGGTTCTTTCATTTGCTACAAGAAACTCTGTCATCAGCTTTGGCTTCCTGTAGTTTGGCGATGGCTTTGATCATCGGGTTCGGGTAGCAATTTATCGATTATTTGTCCATAGCGTTCTAGCAAAGTCTTTTCGGTATTTGTTTTATCTAATATTTGCTCGTTTAGGGGTTGTCTTTAGAGATATTTTTGTTTTCTGATGGGTTTAGTATTTCACCTCTGTATTCTTCTCCGGTTATTTAGATATAACTTTCCAGTGAAGCAAAATAATTGGTGTAGCTAAGAATCATTTTCCTAGTCTATTGGCTTCGCACACGAGGTTCCAAAATCCCTATGACCAATCTATTAGCTCAGTAGTAAAGCATGCACCTGATAATTTCTTCGTTGTAACTTAAGTGTGAGGATTCTCAACGACCATGTTTTTCTTTATAACTCCGAGGGTCCTATATATATAAAATATTGATCATTGATAATAATGATGCACCTAGAAATACTAATATTCTTTTTGTTTATTACTACACGACAGAAACCGTGCCCGTTTGACTAGGGTCTTTACTCTTTACCTCTCCCGATCAGACCAGAGAAAGTAGTTTAATATTAAACTTTTTTACCCCTCATATGTAAAGTATCTCTTCTTCAAAAACAACAAGAGCTAGAGAAAGAGAGAGAAGAACTTTGAAGAATCTATCTGTTGAAATCATGATGCGATTCACAATCATAATATTAGCTTTCCATTTAAGTATTCAATCCCTAGTAGAGGAACATATCCTAGTCTATGCACATGAAGGTGTCTTTACATAAAAATCCCTAACTTTTATTTTCTTTGTTACCTTATTTTTTCTTGCATTATATATCTCGATTTGTTTTGGTAGGTGGAGATGCTAAACACAAGAGTCTTGTTTATCGTGGAGATCAAGATTCATCGAAACCGCATCTTTTTAAAGTAAAAAGTTTTTCATTTTTTTTGTATAAATCGAAATCAATCCATTATACTTATATTAATACACAATAACAGGACTTGTACGATGCACCGAGGAAACTAAGATCTGGAAGAACAACGAGAGTGCCGACGACGAACAATGATTATTGGAGTTTCAAGATTTCAAGTGCATCAAAGCATTTGATGGTGAAGCGTAAATTAGGGTTTCATAAAAGAAGTAAGAGTTCTTCATCTAAATGGAAACTCAAGAAGAAAAACTCTTCTGGTCCTTTTTTTGCTTTCTATGATGATTATCGTGGACCAGCACGTCATCCTCCTAGACATAACTTATAAAATAACAGCAACAATAAACATATATACAATTTTCTGTAATATTTTTGTAGCAACTGTATATTTTCTTTAATTAGTTTCATGCTTAAGCTTAAATCATCATTTTTAGTTGTTTGTACAAAGAACACTTTTTCCAATTTATATTAAAAAAAAAACCTTATACTTGTTCTATACTGTTTATTAAAAGTAGTGAGCATGTCTTCATTCTAGATATGTTTGGGTTATTTTACCGCAGGAGAACATAAGAAGACCAAAATGTTGGTAGATTATGACACTAAGGTTTGTCTTATTTAAGAGTATCATAGCTTAAGTCTGTTTGTCATCCATAGAGTATTGATGATTTCGTAAATGATTTTATTTACAGTATACATTTCGTAAGAAGATGATGACCATAGTCGATGATCTCACTAATGATAATAGACTGCCAGAACGAACTTGAACAATCTCCATCGACCAAGGCTATGAAGAAACTGGCTCGGTTGCTACGCAATGATTATCCTCCACCAATAATCGAGCTCCTCACAAGATATAAGTGATACTGGATCCGTCAAACAAGCATTTTGAATATGGATACAAAGTCTGGTTAATCAATTTTGATACTTAGTTGTTTAATTAAATATATGTTGGTCCCAGTTTTGTTGCTTTGTATAGGGACATACATCTTGTGTTGTGTAATAGAGTAGAAGTAGCTTCTAGCTTCTATTAAGGAGACCTCTCTTTTGTTTCTTGGTTTTGTATTAAGTGCCTAGCTGGTAAAGCATGACACCAGTATAAGCCTTGAAGTCGCAGGTAGAGAATACATAAATCAGAGTTTCGAAAGAGTAGAAGCAGGAAATCCAAAAGGAACTCGAGTTTTTAGTGCGATCCAACGGGAATTGAGACAGTTAAACTTTCCTAAAATAGTTTCATTAGCTCCTGAGGTATTATAAGACATAAATAGTATAGGATTAAAAAATGGTATTGAAATAGAAGCAGCACCCAAAGTTCTAGTCTTTTTCGAGCAAACCTCATTCTTCGTTTCGAAGCACTACCATTTCCAGATTGCTTCTCAGTCTCAAATCCCTCACCATTCCTTTTCTTCTTCTTCATAAATCCACGAACCTTAACTCTGCATTTCACCAATGAACTCTTCCTAAACCCAGCAGACAACTGGGATCCAGACCCTGAGTTTACGGTGGACCCCGAATTAGAAAACCGGAAAACGCCATTGGTTTTGTCGCAAGAAGAATCGAGAAATCCAATACCTGCAGGAGGAGTGACGGGTTCCTGTTCTTCAGCAACATTCTCGGAATGGCGAAAATCTCGAGAGAAAGGATTGAAGAAGCGTTTGGCTACAAAACAAGTGGATCCAGCAATGGCTGGATTTTCCCAATTCACTTGGGAAAACATTGGCTTGAAAACACCGTCACATGGTTCCTTTTCCCGCTTTTGAAAACATTGGCTTGATTTTCTTCCTCTTAACTGTCGTTCTCGTCGATCTTTGTCTCACTCTAGTTCGTCGCAGATCTCATATTTCACAGTTGCAATTAAATTAATCTGAGGAACAAGTATTGAGATTAATTCTCGATTGGTTTATATTGATTTATTGGTTGTATATATTCGGTTTAGTCAGTTAGCTTATACAGAGTAGTTTGTATATAAATACATGTACATAATCATTTTTGGAAATAAGAAGAAAATATTTCACAACAAACTTTCTTCTCTTATAGTATCAGAGCCATCGCTCTCTTCTCTCTAAACTTTTTCCGTTTCTGCCATTGTTATTGCTTGATTTTCTCTTGATCTTTTGGTCTTTCTGGTCAAGATGGTGAAGATGAAGGCTATAGCCCGTCGATCGACTCGTTTGATGGGATTGGCAAATTCTACCCCAAATCCAGCTCGCGGAGCTTCTCATTCGGTTAATCCTGTGATTTCACCAACGGATACTCCTCCAGAGACTATGAATCGATCTACTGGAGCTCCAAGGGTGATCACTGTGCCGGATTCTTCAGATCTATGTCAGTCTCCATATTTTATGCATAGTTCAGATCATCCAGGTTTAATCATCGTCTCTATTAAACTTGATGGTTCAAATTATGATGATTGGGAGACTGCAATGCGTATTGCTTTGAATGCTAAGAATAAGTTAGGTTTCATTGATGGAACTCTTTCTCGTCCTCTTGACTCAGAGGCTCACTATAATATTTGGTCTCGTTGTGATAGTATGGTCAAATCATGGCGACTAAATGCTGTTTTACCTCAGATCTATCGTAGTGTTATGATATATGTGTATTTTAGCTAGTTTTAGGAGTCTTTTAAAGTCCTTTTACACGATTTCTCATTTTGTTTTGCATCACTCTATGACATTTTTAGGTTCATCTTGCATATCTTGCATTTGCATTGCATACATGTGGTTTTAGGTACTTGGCGAACGTATTTGGAGAAATCTGGACATAAAGGAGATCATGGGATTGGAGATAAGCGTTGAGGATAGCTTTGGAGAAAGGAGGAAATATTATGGGCATGCTCGAGTAGAAGACTCGATTGGATATGGCCGTGCACTTGGACTTGACCACCACACTCGAGCGGTTGAGGTCGAGCTAGAGAAAAATGGGAGTGAAGCACTTGTTCGACCCAGCCACTTGATCACACCTGATCGAGTGGACCTATCCGAACATTGATTTTTTTATTTATGTTGACTTTTGTAATTAGGGTATTTTGGGAAGGAGGTATAAATACCCTCCTAAACCCATTAATGAATCCTAAGCTTTATTTTGCCTCTTTAAGAAAACCTCTCAAGAACACTCTTTTTCCCTTGTAATTTCTATCTTTCTTTTGGAGCTTTTATGGAAGTCTAATGCAATTTTGTTCTTCATCACTCTTCTTAATCGCATCTTGATCTTTCTAATCATGCTATTTATTTACATTTATGGGTTTTTACGTTTTTCCATGAATATTGAGTAGTTAGCTTAGGATTTGTGAGGAATGGGTTAGATTTGAGTAGATCTTGGGTTTATTAAATCTCTTTTGTTATGGTTGTGTTTAATGCTTATTCTTGCTTGTAAAAGTAGACTTCGAGTTTAGGCATTTCCCACCCACAAGGTATTTGATGAAATGCATAAAAAAACCATTTTCAGAGATTTTCATTCCTAACTCAAGGGATTGACTGTTTAGGGTGTTAATTGGCTTAATTGAGTTGTTGCTTAATGCTTGCTAGGTTATTAGTTACTTATGATGGTAAGGTTTGTTTCTAGCCTAGTTTAGGGTTGTTTTCTATGGAAGTAGGTTCATCCATTTGTGAATTCAATGTCGAGAGATTATCTCCTTGTGAGCTTTGTTAGGTAGCTTAGTAAACCCAAGGAAAGCTTAGATCCATGAACCCCATTCCTCATAACCCTTCTTCATTTCGCTTGTTTAATCTTGTTAATTTCGTTTCCGTTGCTTGATTTCGCCTATTGTGTCTTATTGAGTTCTGTTTTATTACTTTTAGTTGTTATTTCGTTTTGGGTAATTTAGGTTGATAGACTTCATCACTTGATTGGCTTGGATTAGGTTGATCTAGTGTGTTCTAAGTGCTAGTAGCTACACCTGAAGGATTGATATCCTTAAGTACTGCAATGACATGATAGTACAATAGGAATTGCATAGTGGTAAAAATCTTACTATCAATTTGGCGCCGTTGCCATTTGGGTGATTTGTTTGTTACATTTGGAATTTTAGATCTCCTGAGATCGAGTTCGTGTTACTTTTTGATTATTCTTGGTTACTAACTTCTTGATTCTATGTTTTTTTGCTTTGTCTCAGGTACTCGACCAAGTGACTCGAACGGATTCACACGAGTCAGTTGTGCTTGACCTGTAGCCTCGATCTGCACAACTCGAGTCTGCTCTTCTAGGTTGAGTTGTTGGTTGTATGTAGACACGGTCCAAAGGAAACCAGAATCTCATCCGTTATCTTGACAATATTCATCAACTTCCAAGGGAACTGAGAGAGCAACGAGACAAAAAAAAATTCAGAGTGATCAACCGGATCTAGAGGACATGGCAGACCCACCAGGTGCTCAAGGACGAGAGAATAATATTCAAGGTCCGTATTTGCAGGTGCCTCAAGTGAGGAGGGTTAGACCCATAGGGGCTGGTGATCCACCGAGTCCACACGTTCAGCGACTTGGTATTACTCCTCAAGCCATTCCTAACAACAACTTTGAGATCAAGAGTGGCTTGATTTCCATGGTTCAAAGTAACAAATTCCATGGTTTACCTTCGGAGGATCCACTTGACAACTTGGACGAGTTTGATAGGTTATGCAGCCTCACCAAGATCACTGGCGTGAGTGAAGATGCTTTCAAGATGACATTGTTTCCATTCTCTCTTGGGGACAAAGCCCATCATTGGGAGAAGAGTCTTTCTCATGGTACCATTACCACTTGGAATGATTACAAGACCGCCTTCCTTGCTAAGTTCTTCTCCAACTCTAAGACTGTCCGGTTGAGGAACGAGATTTCTGGGTTTGTACAAAGGAATGGAGAGACTTTCTCTGAAGCTTGGGAGAGGTTCAAGCGATTCACTACCCAATGCCCACATAATGGATTCAGCAATGAGTCCCTTCTCAGCACTCTCTATCGTGGTGCTCTTCCTCGAGTTCGAATGCTCTTGGATACAGCCAGCAATGGCAACTTCCTAAACAAGGATGTAGATGAAGGTTGAGCACTTGTGGAGAATCTTGCTCAGTCCGATGGGAACTACAGTGAGGACTATGATAGGACAGTGAGGGGAAGTGTAGATTCGGATTCAATGAGTAAGAAGGAGATGAAGGCACTCAATGAGAAGTTGGATAAGTTACTCTTGGCTTAGCAGAAACATGTTCAGTTTGTGTGTGAGGATGCACCAGTTCACAATGGGGAGAGTGATAAGTATGAGGAGGTCAGCTATGTGCAGAACCAAAATGGTTACAACTAAGGGTACAAGCAGAATCCGCAGCTCTCCTATAGGAACACGAATGTGGCTAATCCATAGGATTAGGTCTACCCACCGAGACAGCACTAGGTGCAGCACAACAAGCCTTATGCTCCTAGACCTCAGGGTGCTTACCAGCAGCAGTCTACCCCCGCCATACCACCTGGATATCAACAACAGCAGCCACAACCTCTAGTTCAACAAGCTCCGGATGTCATGGGTATGTTTCAGTAGATTCTTCAGGGTCAGGCCACTAGTGCAAAGGAGTTAACAAGGATGTAGGCCGAGTTGAATAACAAGATTGACTCTTCTCACAATGATCTCAACTGTAAGTTTGATACATTGAACTCCCGGTTGAAGTATTTAGAGGGCCAACAAGCTTCTTCTTCACATATGAAACCCCCAGGTCAGCTTCCAGGGAAGGCTATTCAGAATCCAAAGGAGTACAATGCTAGTGCCATAACACTTCGTAGTGGCCGTGAGTTACCTACACATGTCGGTAACACTTCAATCACCGAGGACTATGATGATCAGGATGGGGAGGATTGCAATATCTTTGGCAAACCACTTGACTCAACCCCAGAGGTTATACTCGACCAAGGTACTCGATCGGTCAGTGGTCGAGCAACCCCCATTCCGACACCTAACATCACTCCAGAGGATGTGCTTGACCAAGAGTCTAGACCAGACACTACTCGAGTCAAGGCTTCTGACGCTCCAAAACCTTCTGCAAAGGTTAAGCCTTTCATTCCTCAGCTACCTTTTCCTAGGCGATTCAAGAAGGAATTAGTGGAGAAGTATAAGGCCTTGTTTGACAAGCAGATGAAAGAGATTGAGTTGAAAATGCCTATACTAGATGCGTTCATGTTAGTACCTTCTTATCAAAAGTTTCTGAAGGATGCTATCAAGGAACGAACCAAGGAATTTGAGGGTATGGTTGTTTTGAGCCATGAGTGTAAAACCATCATTCAGAGGAAGGTGGTGCAGAAGAAGCTAGAGGATCCTGGTACATTCACCATCGCATGTTCTTTGGGACCATTGGCTTTCAATAGATGCCTTTGTGACTTAGGAGCATCGATTAGTTTGATGCCTTTCTCAGTAGCTAAGAGGTTGGGTTTCAGTGACTACAAGCAATGTAGAATATCTTTGGTGCTTGCGGATAGATCGGTTCGAATTCCTCATGGATTATTGGAGGACTTGCCTATTCGAGTAGGCAATGTAGAGATACCCACTGACTTTGTGGTATTGAAGATGGATGAGGAACCAAAAGACCCACTACTCCTTGGTAGACCATTCTTAGCTACTGCAAGTGCTGCAATTGATGTTAAGAGAGGAGATATTGAACTTAATTTTGGCAAGGATTTCAAGATGAAGTTCAACATCAAAGACATCATGAGGAAACCAACCATTGAGGGTTAGCTATTCTGGGTTGAAGAGATGGATGCTTTAGCGGATGAGCTTGTAGAGGAATTAGCTGCAGAGGATCACCTACAAAGTGCTTTGACTAAGAGCACTTCAGATGGGTATTTGCATAAGGTTACATAATGTTATGGGAACATTCTGGATGCTAACAAGCCAATTAAGGGTTTAGTGGAGTTTGAAATCCTGTGTGGCGATGGTTCACGAGTAATGACAGTCCCAGACATAGTCTCGACTAAGACACTCAACCTGCATGCACTCGAGTCTGCCCCAGATGCACTCATGGACGACTGGTCCGAGCTTAAGGCACCCAAATTCGAACTCAAACCACTTACTCAAGGGTTAAGGTACGCTTTCCTGGGCCCTAACTCTACTTACCCTGTAATAGTGAATGAGGCATTGAATAATGATGAGTTGCATTTGCTATTGGCTGAACTGAAAAAGTATAGAAAGATAATAGGTTACCCTTTGGATGACATTAGGGGCATTTCACTGAACTTGTGCACACATAGAATCCATTTAGAGAGTGAATCTTATGCTAGCATAGAACCTCAGAGGAGGTTGAACCTCAATCGTAAAGAAGTGGTTAAGAAAGAAATCCTTAAGTTGTTAGATGCAGGAGTTATTTATCCCATTTCTGATAGCACTTGGGTCTCTCTAGTTCATTGTGTTCCTAAAAAAGGTGCTATCACTCTGATTAGGAATGATAAGAATGAGTTAATTCCGACTAGGACTATCACTGGTCATAAGATGTGTATAGACTATAGGAAATTGAATGCAGCATCTAGGAAAGATCATTTTCCTCTACCTTTCATTGATCAGATGTTGGAGAGGTTGGCAAACCACCCTTACTATTACTTCATAGATGGATATAGCGGTTTCTTCCTGATTCCGATTGATATACCTTTGTTTTAACCTATTTTATGTATGTTTTGGTACATTTTTATCACTTCGGACTCATGCATTCACACTATACTGTAGTTTTTCATTCATTTTGCGTTTTAGAATCCTAGCTAGATCGAGTCCCATATTTTCGGTCTTTTGAATCTTTTCAGGTGATTTTGGAGCCACTTTGGATGCTTGGAAGTTTGAGGATGGAACACACAATCAAGAATTGGTATTGGATCAAAGAAGGGAAGAAAAAGATTAAAAAATGGACTTTAAGCCGCGACCGTCGACCCCAAGGTCGACCCGAGAAGCCCGACCGCGATCACCCACAAACACAAAAAATGCCCGGCGTAGCGCCTAGGGGCAGAAAATCTTGAACCGCGGCAACTTTTCCCTCGACCACGGATAGCGCCATGGCACATTCTTCCTTGATCCACGGGTAATATTCTCCGACCCACTGGAAATGTTTTCATCGACCGCAGGCACATCATTTCTCGCATGCGGTTACGATTTTATCGCCCGGGGCATGTCTTCTCGCCGTGACCAGGCCGCTGAAACCAACTCGACACCGCGGCCTCCTCATCAAAGCTTCACGAAATACTTAAGGTCGACCTCATTGTCGACCCTAGGAGCCCGACGCTGCGGCCCAACCCCTAAAAATGTTGGGTTTGACCAAATTTGTCTTGGGTCAACCTGGATCCGTTTTTACTCATTAAAACCCTAATGTTTAAGGGAAAGACACATTCTATCATACATTATCTTATTTTTATCTTTAGCAGCCACTTGAGAGAGTTTTGAGATGAAGAATAGTTGGAGACCCTTTGGGGATGGTGATCTTAGGATCATCATCTCCCATCAATTGAAGATTGTTTATCCCTTCTTTGTTCTCTCTTTCATTATGTTTATGCTTATTTGCTTGCTTTATTTTGTGTTTTTGATGTTTGAGTAGTGAATCAATAGATTGATGGTAATGAGATCTTGATGCTTAGGTTGTTAGATCCTTAGATTCCTTCACTTAGGGTGTTCTTAATGCTAGTTTCATTTTGGCCATTTGAAATCTAAATGCTAGGAGTTTTTCTGTCCGGAAGGTGTTTGATTAAATTCTCGAATGACTCTTTTGTGAGCTTTTCTTCCCTAGCCATTGGAAAATGAAGTTAGGGTGATTAGTGGTCTTAGTGAATCTGTTTGATAATGCTTGTTCATCATTTAATTGGCAAATGGAAGTTTAGCTTGATTGATTGATTGACAAAGGGTTCAATGCATGAGAGGTTTATTTGATGGTTTGAAGTGTAGAAACCTCTTTACATCAAATTGGCGCCGTTGCCGGGGAACTTACGATTCAGCTTTAGACTAGTAGATTTTTTATTTTCATTTGGTTACTACCTTTCTTTCACATTTTTGTTCTTTTTGAAGGAACAATCATTAGAGAGAAAGCATGGCTTCAGATATGACTTCTACCTTGAAGGATTATTTTGAAGCTCAAGAAAGAGAGATGACTTGGGCCCCCACAAGTCATCACGGTTTTGAAAGCTCATCCACTTATCAAGAAGGGCTTCCATATGGAGACTTTTCTCAAAGAAACCAATATGGAGATGGTGAGAGATGCCAATCTTGGGACATGGAGTATGAACATGACGAAGCTTGTTCTTCCCAAAGCTCTGAAGACAAAGAGATTCTCAACTTGCTAAAGTATAACAATATTCTCAGCATGTTCTTGGAAGAACAAGAGAAGGGTATCGAGGGATTAGACAAGATTGCTAACCATGTCTTTGCTTGGGAACAATGTTCAAAGGTTGCTGCAACACATGAAGAGGCTCCTCCAATTCAGGATGAATTTCTACAAGAAGCTTACTCTTCACCGATCTCTGAAGAAGAAGAGAGTCTAAACATGATGAGACGATACTTGAAAGGACAAGAGGAGTTTATCGAGAGTGTGCACACACATGAATTTTCTTGGGAACATAACTCAGAGGATGTGATCGG
>WJSH01001322.1:29762-53203 GCA_009757365.2 Lepidium campestre | reverse complement strand
ATTAGTGAGACTGCACATGTTTGAGATTAATGAATGTGAAGATTGGTTGATAGGCTAGTTTGTGGATTCTTGTGAACGTTCGTTGTTTGGAAATGATTTGATAAGCCTTGAGAAGTTAGAGATCATTAGGAAATCATGTCTAAGGGCTGAACGTGGTCACTTTCGTTGGATATTATAGGCTAATCTATGCTATGGTCTTGATATGTTGAGTTCCCACTTTCAAACCTCTATTTCGGATTGTCGGTTGTTTACTTGAGGACAAGCAAATGACATGTACTGGGGAGTTGATATACCTCTGTTTTTACCTATTTTTCATGCATGTTTTGTTTCATTTTCATCACTTTGGACTCATGCATTCACACTATAGTGTAGTTTTTCATTTATTTTGCATTTTAGAGTCCTAGCTAGATCGAGTCCCATATTTTCGGTCTTTTGAGTCTTTTAAGGTGATTTTGGAGCCACTTTGGATGTTTGAAAGTTTGAGGATGGAACACACAATCAAGAATTGGTATTGGATCAAAGAAGGGAAGAAAAAGATGAAAAAAATGGATTTTAGGCCGCGGCCGTCGACCTCAAAGTCGACCCAGGAAGCCCGACCGCGATAACCCACATACACAAAAAATCGCCCGGCGTAGCGCTCACGGGCAGGAAATCTCGAACCGCGGCAACTTTTCCCTTGACCACGGTTAGCGCCATCGTACATTCTTCCTCGACCCACGGGCAATATTCCTCGACCCACGGGCAATGTTTTCATCGACCGCGGGCACATCATTTCTCGCATGCGGTTAAGATTTTATCGCCCGGGGTATGTCTTCTCGCCACGACCAGGCCGCCGACCTCAAGGCTAACGAAACCAACTTGATGCCGCGGCCTTAGGAGCCTGACACCGCGGCTTTAGGAGCCCGACGCCGCGGCTTAGCCCCTAAAAATGTTGGGTTTGACCTAATTTGTCTTGGGTCAACCCGGATCCGTTTTTACTCATTAAAACCCTAATGTTTAAGGGAAAGACACATTCTATCATACATTATCTCATTTTTATCTTTAGCAGTCACTTGAGAGAGTTTTGAGAGAGAGAATAGTTGGAGACCCTTTGGGGATAGTGATCTTAAGATCATCATCTCCCATCAATTGAAGATTGTTTATCCCTTCTTTCTTCTCTCTTTCATTATGTTTATCCTTGTTTGCTTGCTTTATTTTGTGTTTTTGATGTATGAGTAGTGAATCAATGGATTGATGGTTTGGTAGATCTTAGGGTTTGGTAATGAGATCTTGATGCTTAGGTTGTTAGATCCTTAGATTCTTTCACTTAGGGTGTTCTTAATGCTAGTTTCATTTTGGCCATTTGAAATCTAGATGCTAGGAGTTTTTCTGCCCGGAAGGTGTTTGATTAAATTCCCGAATGACTCTTTTGTGAGCTTTTCTTCCCTAGCCATTGGAAAATGAAGTTAGGGTAATTAGTGGTCATAGTGAATATGTTTGATAATGCTTGTTGATCATTTAGTTGGCAAATGGAAGTTTAGTTTGATTGATTGATTGACAAAGGGTTCAATGCCATGGGAGTGGGTTATGCTAGCTTATGTTGTTCATGCGCTAGGATGGTTGTTATTGTGCTCTTAAGCTTCTTGGTTTGATTGTCTCTCCTTAGGATCAATTACCTTGCCTTAAATCCATTGTTTCTATTTCGTTTCTGTTTTCGTTTGCCATTGTTTTGTCTTGCTCTGTTTTGTGTTTGTTTGCTCTCTTTTTAGTTTGTTGCTTTGTTTTGTTCTTGTTCTTGATTTGTTTTGATTTCGGTTCTTGTGTTTAGTTTAGGTTGTTAGTGTCTGATTGAATAAACATATTTCTATTAGCTTAAGTTAGAATCGAATATAGCTAATGCGTTAGATCTAA
This sequence comes from Lepidium campestre, assembly GCA_009757365.2. Classification (NCBI taxonomy): domain Eukaryota; kingdom Viridiplantae; phylum Streptophyta; class Magnoliopsida; order Brassicales; family Brassicaceae; genus Lepidium; species Lepidium campestre. The sequence continues at coordinate 51,313 of WJSH01001322.1, read as the reverse complement.
GTTCCTTGTGGATTCGATACCTCAAATGCTACATCGACAAGATATGCATGAGAGGTTTATTTGATAGTTTGAAGTGTAGAATCCTCTTTACATACATCCAAATGACCAGGAAAAGACCACGTTCACATGCCCTTATGGTACCTTTGCATATCGAAGGATGCCATTTGGGTTGTGTAACACTCCCTCTACTTTTTAGCGGTGTATGACTTTGATATTTGCGGATTTGATCGAGGAGATGGTTGAGGTTTTCATGGACGATTTCTCTGTCTATGGCTCTTCCTTCTCCTCTTGTTTGTCGAACTTGTGCAGGGTGCTTTCTAGTGGGCGCTTGTCGGCTCTTTTCATAGAGTATTGGAGGATGACAATGCTTTTCTTGGTCTTCCTTGTATCAATGATATCCATTTGTAGCTACACTTAAAATTTGGAAAGTTAGTCATGGTACACAATATTAAAATAAAATAATTTATGAGATGATGTAACATTAGGAGCAACAATTCTTTCACCAAGAAGCATGTAGCCTTCCATTCATTCAACAAACCATAACTCATAGTTCCATCAAGTTTCAAGATGTTTGCTTATATTGAAGATTTTTGAAGTCATCCTAAAATCATGAGAAATCTAACGGATCAAAATTTCTAAGCATGGAAGTGGTGTAAGCATAACAAAATGAGTCCTAATCAAGCAACAAATTCAAATTTCCACAAAATTAGTTTTTCAATTCGTCACTATTCATCATCTTCAACCTAACTTCCAAAAATTTACAAATTTCACCTTAAAACTTTCAATTTCAACCACAAGAATGCTCTAAAACAAGTGTTAGAAAGAAATTTAAGAAAATGGAAACTTGAAACTTCCATGGAAATGGGGCTTTGAAGAAATCATACCTTTGCCTTTGTGAATGAAGAGAGATGAATCTAGAGAAAATATAGCCTTGAAATCAACAAGATTAGTTAAAACAATGGCAAACTCTTTGAATTTTTGGTTTCTTGAAAGAGAGAGAGTTTGAAAAAAGGTTTTAGGAAAAATGAAGTGTTGGCTTTGGAGAAGACAAGAATTTGTTGGCTAAATGGGGAACAAAATTGAGTACCTTGGTTTAGGGAGCCAATTTTCGGTTTAAAATCTGATTTTGACCGGTCAAAGGAGAGAAACATTTACCAACTTACCTTGGCCTTTGAAGTGGATCGATCGGTCTTAAGAAGTGGACCGATCGGTCGCATGTACATGTTTGGAAAAGTGGTAACGATGACCGCCTGGTCGTGCGTGAGGACCGATCGAGGATCAAAGTGGATCGACCGGTGTCATGAAGGCTCTCGAAAATGAATAATGGCGACCGCCTGATCGTAAGTCACGACCGATCAAGGGTTAAGTTGGATCGACCGGTCGCGTGCATGCTTTCGGAAACGAGCAACAATGACCGCCTGATCGTGTGGGCAGACCGGGTGATGACTGTGGCAAATCGACCGATCGCGTGAACCTGCCGGCGTGTGACAGCAAGCGACCGACTGGTCGTGGCTTGCGTCCGGTCGGTCACGGCTTGCATCCGGCCGGTCGCGGCTTGTGTCTGGCCGGTCGTGACAAATTTTCCGCCCAACTTCTTCACTTGTCTAGGCCTGTCTCTTTATTCCTAAGGCCACTATTTGCATTAAAAGAAAGCAAATCTAAAGAAAAGAAACTTAGCAAAACTATTTACATAGGATACCATGGGAATGCCTCCCAAGAGCGCTTGTTTTACGTCGCTAGCTTGACGTTGTATCTGGTTCAGGCTTGAGCTGGGTCGGTGAGCTGAACTTTATCGACCTTTTCCATTGATGAGTCAGCCAAATAGGTTTTGATCCGCTGTCCATTAACCGTGAACTCTTCTCCCGTGTGGTTAGTGAGAACCACTGCTCCATAGGGGCAAATTTCCTTAACTTTGAAAGGTCCCGACCATCTTGAACGCAACTTCCCGGGGAAGAGTTTTAACCTTGAATTGAATAGAAGCACCTTGTCCCCTTCCTTGAACTCTTTCTTTGCAATCTTACGGTCATGAAATGCTTTGGCCTTCTCCTTGTAGATCTTTGAACTTTTGTAAGCATCTTGGCGAATCTCATCTAGTTCTTCAAGTTGGATCAATCGCCTATCCAATGTTGACTTCAGGTCAAAGTTCAAAAGCTTAGCTGCCTAGATGGCCTTATATTCCAACTCCACGGGGAGATGACAAGCTTTACCATACATCATATTGAAATGCGTAGTCCCAATAGGAGTCTTGTAAGCTGTCCGGTAAGCCCACAATGCATCGTCAAGCTCCCTAGACCCATCCTTAGGTGCCTTTTGAGCTGTATTCCTCAAGAATTCCTTGATTTGTCGGTTTGACACTTCCACTTGTCCTGAAGTTTGAGGATGATATGGGGTAGCCACCTTGTATTTCACACCAAATTTCTTTAGGAGAGTCTCGAAAACCTTGTTGATGAAGTGGCTTCCACGATCACTAATCACTATCCTTGGAACTCCAAATCTTGGGAAAATGATTGTCTTGAAGAGTTTGATCACAACCTTGGCGTCATTCGTCGGGCTGGCGATGGTCTCCACTCACTTTGAAATGTAATCCACAGCAACAAGTATACAAACATTCCCATGTGAAGACGAAAAAGGCCCCATGAAGTCAATTCCCCACACATCAAACACTTCCACCTCCAAGATGAAATTTTGGGGCATCTCTTGTCGTCTTCCAATGTTTCCTTGGCGTTGACACTCATCGCACTTCGAGATGAACTCATTTGCATCCTTAAACATGTGTGGCCACCAAAACCCGGCTTGTAGAACTCGAGTTACTATCTTGAAAGTGGCGAGATGTCCTCCATAATTGTGACAATGGAGTAGAATACCTTGTACTTCATTCTCAGCCACACACCGGCGGAAAAGCTTGTCCTTACCTTGTTTCTATAGGTATGGTTCGTCCCAATAGAATTTCAGCACTTCTCTATGAAACTTCTTCCGGTCGTAACCTTTAGATCATAAGTCTCCCGTCCACAAACCAAGTAGTTGACAAAATCCGCATCCCTCTATGGCACAATTCTCTTCGACTATCTCATTTCCCTCTAAGGCTGCTGTCAAGAACATCACATGCTCTTCCAGAAGTGACTTGTCGATTGGTAGGCCATACTCAACTCGAAGTCTTGACAAGTGATCGGCGACTCCATTCTCAATTCCTTTCTTGTCCACTATCTCCACATCAAACTCTTAGAGAAGCAGAATCCATCTCAATAATCTTGGTTTTGCATCCTTCTTTTTTACCAAATACCAAAGAGCGGCATGATCGGTGTGTACTATCACTTTAGACTCAAGAAGATAAGATCTAAACTTCTCGAATGCAAAGACCACGGCTAGAAACTCTTTCTCAGTTGTGGCATACTTCACTTGAGCTTCATCCAATGTCCGGCTTGCATAGTAGATCACGTGAAGCTTCTTATCCTTTCTTTGATCCAAATCTGCTCTAACCGCGTAGTAACTCGCATCACACATAATCTCAAAAAGAATTTCCCAATCCGGAGGCTGAACAATGGGTGCACTAACCAAGGCTTCCTTGATTCAGAGAAATGATTCAAGGCATTCCGCATCAAACTTAAATTCGACTTCTTTGCACAACAACCGTGTTAAGGGCCTTGCCATTTTTGAAAAATATTTGATAAACCACCTATAGAAAGCCGCATGCCCCAAGAAACTTTGAATTCCTTTCACGTTTGTTGGTAGAGCAAGACTTGTCATTACTTCAATCTTGGCTTTGTTAACCTTGATGCCTTCTTTGGAGATTCGATGCCCAAGAACAATCCCATCATTCACCATGAAGTGACATTTTTCCTAATTCAACACAAGATTTGTTTCTTCGCATCTTTGTAATACCCTGCACAAGTTAGAAAGACTAGAGGCATACAAAGCACCATAGACCAAGAAGTCATCCATAAAGACCTTCATCACATCTTCCCCTAAGTCCGCAAAGATAGCCAACATGCACCTTTGGAAAGTGGCTGGTGCATTACATAGTCCAAATAGCATCCTTTGATAAGCAAAGGTACCATAGGAACAAGTAAATGTTGTTTTCTCTTGTTCTTGTGGGTGTATGAGGATTTGGAAGAATCCCAAATATCCATCCAAGAAGCAATAATAAGAGTGGTTCGCCAACCGTTCTAGCATTTGATCAATGAAGGGTAAAGGGAAGTGATCTTTCTTAGTGGCCGAATTAAGTTTCCTATAGTTGACACACATCCTATAGCCGGTAACTGCCCTAGATGGTATGAGTTCATTCTTGTCATTTCTTATAACCATTACTCCACCCTTTTTAGGAACCACATGAATAGGAGATACCGAACTACTATCCGATATAGGGTAAATGATACCCGCATCTAGGAGTTTTAGAATCTCTTTCCTAACAACGTCTTTCAAATTCGGGTTTAGCCATCTTTGATGTTCTACGGAAGTCATCGATTCATTCTCCAAATAGATTCTATGCATACACAAAGATTGCGAGATTCCCCTAATGTCATCTAGTGAGTACCCAATCGCTTTCCTATATTTCCTCAATTCTTTCAAAAGCATGGAAACCTCATCCATATTCAATTTATCATTCACTATAACGGGGTATGTAGAGTTTTTACCAAGGAAAGCGTACCTTAGTCCCTCCGGTAATGGTTTGAGCTCCTCTTTGGGCGCTTTTAGTTCACTCCATGGGTCGTCATCGTTAAAGCCATTAATGCTAACCTTAGACTCCCCACTCATTTCTTCCCCCTTGATTATTGCCAAGACCGGGAGTTCTCCCTTCATTTCTTCGGATGAGTCAAGAATGTCTTCAAAGCCAGCACTATCCAAACTCAAGTATCCATGCTCCCCCTTTTCAATCATTAGATCTATTTCAAGAGGGTCTTTGATTCTCAACTCTTCATTCATTTCTCCCTCTAGAACATCCAAAGTTTCAAGTAGGAAGCATTGAGTCTCGAAGTTTGGGTGGTCTAATATCCGCTTGATGTCGAAGTTCAAGATCATGTCCCCAAGTTGCAAACCAATCCGTCCTCTCTTCACATCAATCAATGATCCGGCTGTTGCTAAGAAAGGTTTACCAAGGATGATCGGATCAACGGGTTCTTCATCCATTTCAAGGACTACAAAATCAGTCGGGATGCTATAATTTCCTACGCGCAAGGGGATATCTTCAATGATTCCAACCGGTATCCTTACCGAGCGATCCGCTAGGATTAACGAGATCTGGCAATTCACAAACTTTTTTGCCTCTATTCTCCTTGTCACTGTGAGAGGCATAAGATTTACACTTGACCCCAAATCGCACAAGCTCTTAGGGAATTTTGCTGGTCCGATCTCACAAGGAAGTGTGAAGCTACCGGGATCCCCTAATTTCGTTGGAGTAGTCTTCGTGATGATGCAGCTACATTCGTGACTAACAACCACCATCCCTTCCTCCATCTTTCGTTTGTTCGTGAGCATGTCTTTGAAAAGTTTTGCATAGGTGGGGTTGGTGTCTATCATATCACGTAGAGATATAGAGATCTTTACCTCATCCATGATCGCCAAAAACCTCTCTTTTTGCTTCTCTAGAAGTTGCTTCTTGAAACATCCCAAAAATGGTAGCTTGGGTTCATAAGATATCGGAGCTTGCACTCGTGATCTCTTAGAAGCTATGTTATCAACTTTGGCTGGTTCTTGAGGCGGAGGTGTCGCTTCACTGTCTTTAGTCAACTTTTCTTCATCACCCTCGACATCATTGGCCTCCTCGAGCTTGTCTTCCTTTCCACCATACTCTTTCTCTTTCATAGGTGAGAGTTTCTTCCCGCTTCTCAATATGATAGCTTCGCAATATCCCTTCTCACTTTCCGTTCCGGTAGCTTGTTGACTCATGGCTGCAACTCGGGATATTCTATCATCTAAGCTTTGAACATGAGCAAGGAGGTGATGGTATCCTCCATCTATCTTGGTGTGGTAGGCGTCCATCTTCACACTCATTTCTCTCTGTCCTTGAGATTGAATCTCTATAAATTTCTTGAGAGTGCTTGCAATATCCAAGCCAACAACTTCATCGCGGAGCCCATTAGTGTCATGAGGTACTTGCCTTTCTTGAGGAGAAATGGATCTGATCGGTTGGCTCATATGGTCCTCTTGTCTACTCAAATAGCACACTTCCTCTTGCTCATTGATTGTGTTGTGGAAAAGCTTGTTCTTGGCAAGGACTGCACCGCTCACTTTATCGAGCTTCTCATTCAGCTTGGTCAATGCATCTACTTTTCTTGTCGAAGGCTGCAAGGTGTTATTTCTCTCATATCTAGCATCCCTTTGGGCTAGATTTTCGATTAACCTCTCCCCTTGTATCACTGTCAAACCCATGAAGTTTCCATAGCTAGCTGCGTCCAAAACTCTCCCATGATGACTCGCCACTCCGCCATTGAAAAGTCCCAAAGGGTTCTCCTTCGACACTCCATGATGAGGACACTTCCTTGTGTATCCTTTCAGCCTATCCCAAGCTTCGCTAAAACTCTCTTGGTCCCCTTGCTTGAAGGTAGAAATGTTATTCCAAAATCTAATTGTCTTTTGCTTTGGGTAGAACTTGTTCAAGAACTCCTTCTTACACTTGTCCCAAGTAATAACCGAGTCCGATGGTATGTTCTTCTCCCATTTATCGGCTCTCTCTCCCAAAGAAAAGGGAAATAGTATCATTTTGATTGCGCTTTCGGCAACTCCATTCATCTTCACAGTTCGGTATAACCTTTCAAACCTGTCCAAATGATCAAGAGGGTCTTCACAACCCGACTCATTGTACTTGTCACTTCTCACCAAGCTTGACTTGACTTGATCTCAAAATCATTTCCCCCAATAGTTGGCATAGGGATTCCATACTCAAGCTCTCTAGAACTCGGTTCATCACAAGTCCCAATCAGTTTCGGATTAGGTTGCTCACCTCCTAACCCACACATTCCTTCTTGGCTTTCCATCGTCAAGTCTTCCCTTTTTGCAAACCTCTAACACTCTTCAAATTCTGCAACTCAAAAACGTATCCAAGAAGTGCTCTTTGTTGATTCCTTTGTTGCACAATCCTTCAAAAGAAACAAGAGACAAGCAAATTGAGAAGTTAGTAATAAAAGAAAATAAAAACTCCAGTCGCGATTCTATTCTAAATCCTAAAGGCTAATTGCATAAATTCCCCGGCAACGGCGCCAATTTGATGTTTTGCATTTTTCAAACAACACAATCAAATAAATACAATAAATGCAAACAACTATGACATTGAAGCACTTGAAGTTCGAATCCACAGGGGATTTAGAACTAACACGATAAGATTGCAAGGTTTAGATTTGAGCTAGAGAGACATTATGTTTTAGGTTTTTTTCAGAGAACTAAACTATTAACATGGAAACAAGAAACGAGCTAAACAAGAGCAAACAACAAAACTAAATAAGATGAAACAAATGGTAGAACAATAGGTTTAGGCAAGGCAAACGATTCAGGAGAAGATGATTAAATGAAGAAGCATAGGAACATAATTGGAACCATCCTAGGGCATGGACAACAATGGCTAGAACAACCCACTTTCATGGCATTGAACCCTTTACTAAGCAATCAATCAAGCTAAACTCTCATTTGCCAGTCAAAAGCTTAATAAGCATTAACAATCAAGTTGACAAAGACCACTTTCCACCCTAACATCAACTCTCATTGGCTAGGGAAGGAAAGCTCACAAAAAGGTCATTCAAGCATTTCATCGAACACCTCTCGGGCGAAAAAAGTCCTAGCATCTAGTCTTGATTAGCTACTTCAATCCTAGCATTAAGATCACCTTAAGTGAAGAAATCTAAAGATCTAACAACATGACTTCAAGATCTAATCATCAAAATCCCAAGAAACTACCTAACCATCAACCTATCAATTCACTACTCACACATGGTGAAACAAAGACAAAACAAACAAAGAGAAGAGATAAAGAAATAGAAATCTTCAATAGATAGGTGGTGATGATCCAAAGACCATCATCCAAGGTTGAGTCTTCACAATCCTCTCAAAGGTGTTTCAAAAAGGTAAAGTTAAAGACTTGTTGCTACAAAACCTTTTATACTTAGGGTTCCAAAAGGGAAAGAAAACAACACAAGTCTGATGGGTTAACCCAGGAAGTCCGGTCAAACCCGAGATAAAATGATGTGGCTGCATCTTCATGGTATCGAGACCGGTAGGTCGCATATCGTCTTCGGCGGGTCGCGGCTTTGCTTCATCAAGGATGGCTCCGATGCCTGGCCGGTCGTGGATCGTGACCAGCCGATCTCGAGGTGAGCTGGGCCGATCGTGATCTGGGTTTTGGCCGCTTGAATATGCCAGGCCGATCGCAGCTCTTCCTCGGCCGATCGCTACGTGTTCTCGGTTGGTCATGGGCCATGTCTTGGAAATGCGGTCCGATGCTGGGCCGGTCGTGCTGCAGCCTCTGCTGATAGTATATGAGTCCTCGGCCAGTCTGAGGGGTTTGTGTTGGGTGCGGCAAGCCACGGGCTGGTCGCTATGGCCTCAACCAGTCTCTTCTTTGGCCCGGTCGATCGCGGGCTCTTCCTTGTTCTTCCTCCTTCTTCTTTTACTAAATCATCCATCCTTAGCTAATGCCTCCTTCCCATTCTTGTGCATAGCTCCCCATCCATTAGTTTCTCCTCATTCTCCAATCAACTTAAAAGACTCAAAAAGAAAACAATACAAGACTCTCTAGTTCTATGACTCTAAAATGCGAAATGGATGCAAAACTACAATAAAATGAGCAAACAAGAGACTTAGCTAACACAAAATGGTCGAGAAAATGCATGATAATGAAGCTATTTACAGTATATATCAACTGCCAGCAGCATCTGATTGCAGGAAAACTCTCAGACGTCGCCCTCTCTATCGACTAGATCAGGTTGAAGCCAGGTTTAATCCATCGGGCACAAATTCAACTGCCGTGACAGATTTTCTATCGCCCATGGGCAGCCGAGAAAACTGCCGCAGCACTTTTCTCTCGATCCGGGGCACTTCTTTCTCGGCAGAATTCCATGTCCATCTCCTGCCCGATTGGTCAAGCTCGACGGTAGAACTCTTGACCCACGGACACACGATTCTCAACCCACGATAGCACTTTCTCTCGCCTGCGGGCACGTTTTCTTCACCTGGGGCACGTTTTCTTTACCCGGGGCACATTTTTCTTGACTGGACCAGACCGTCGACCTCAAGGTCGACTGAACTAACTCGACGCCGTGGCCACCACACGATATTCTGGAAATCACCTAAGGTTGACCCCGTGGTTGACTCCATGAGCTCCACGTCGCGGCCTAAATCTTAACACGTTGGGTTTGACCCAATTTGTCTTGGGCCAACCCGGATTCGTTTTTAGTGAATTAAAACCCTAATGTTTAAGGGAGAGACAAATCTTATCTTCTCTTATATTAAGCAGCCATTTTTAGAGAGAGTTTGGAGAAGATATTGGAAACTCGTTTCGATGATTCATTTTGGATCAATCCTTTCAATCTATTAAAGAATCTCTTATCTCCTTCTCTTATCTTTCTCATTATGTTTATCTCTATTTGCTTTTCTTTTGCTTTGTGTTCTTTAGTTATGTGTGAGTAGTCTTCTGATGGGTTTGATGATTTGGTAGACTCTAGGGTTTGATGATTGATCTTTGATGCTTAGGATTGTTGTTTCCTTCATTTAGAGTGAGTTTAATGCTAGTTTCAACCTGATCATTTGAAATCTAGATGCTAAGAGTTTTATTGCCCGGAAGGTGTTTGATGAAATTCCCTATAGACTCTTTTATGAGCTTTTCTTCCCTAGCCATTGGAAAATGAGGTTAGAGTGATTAGTGGCCTTAGTGAAGTTGATCTTAATGTTGTTTGATTTATGAATTAGCAAATAGAAGTTTAGCTAATTGATTGATTGAATTAGGAGTTAATGCCATGGAAGTTGGTTGATTTATTTGAGTCTTTCATGTCCTAGGATGAGCTTGATTGTTTCTCTTTGCATCATTGACTAGTTATCTTGCCTTGGAGTCAATTGCCTTATCATTGAACCCATAACTCTTAAATCAATTTCCTAGTTTTATTTGCTCTGTTTTAGTTTGTTTTGCTCTGTTTTTGCTTTGAGTTTGTTAAGCTTGATCTTGATAGTAGTTGCTTGTTTGGTTCTTGTTTTATTTCATTTTTAGTTCTTGTTTTAGGTTGAGTCGTTTGCAGTTTGATCTCATAAAATTGATAGCTCTAGCATGAGTTTGAATCGAATGTTTCTAATGTGCTAGATCTAAATTCTCTGTGGATTTGATACCTCTAAGTGCTACACCGATTGGATATACTATAGGGGTTAATTGATATGAATTGTGTGTAAATCCTCTAGTATCAATTTGGCGTCATTGTCGGGGAAGTTAAGCAACTAGCCATTAGTTTTAAGATTCAGCTTAAGACTAGTTTTTATTTACTTGTTTGGTTACTAACATCTCGGTTTGTTGTCTTTTGTTTTTCGTGAAGGTGCATGCAGCTAAGAAGCCACTTAGGAGACATTCTTGACTGTGTTTCTGAAGTTGACGCATTTGAAAAGTCGAATAGATGAGCCTAATCTTAGAGCTATGTAGACCGGAATTCCTACTCCCGTGATTGCAGCCAACAACTTCGAGGTTAAATCAAGCCTCATCAACATGGCACAAAACGAAAGATACAGTGGACTGCCATTGGAGGATCCATTAGATCATCTTGATCAATTTGAGAGGTTGTGTAGAACGGTAAAGATGAATGTAGTGCCGGAGGATGCAGTCAAAATGATATTTTTCCCTTTTTTATTGGGAACAAGGCAGCTCAATGGGAGAGGAATGCTCCCTCTGCTTTGGTATCCACTTGGGAGGATTGTAAGAAGGAGTTCATCAATAAGTTCTACTCCAAACAAAAGACCGCCAAGATAAGGAATGATATTACTACCTTCAAGCCAAGTGGAAATTAAAGCCTCTATGAAGCTTGGGAAAGGCGTAAGGAGTACATAACGAGCTGCCCTCATCATGGTGTACCTAAGGAGAATCTTTTGAGGATTTTCCATAGAGGAATTCTTGAACAATACCGGAGAGCTCTAGACACGGTAAGCTATGGTTGTTTTGCTAATCTTACAGCGGTTCAAGGAGAGCAGCTGATTGAGAATTTGGCTTAAAGTGATGCTTGCTATGGAGGGCACTATGATCGAAACATGAGTGATTCAGATTGGGATAATCAAAGGTTCAAGGAGCTTAGTGAGAAGATTGACAAGCTAAGCAAGGTGTTTCTTGTTAATCAAAAGGCGGTGAACTATGTAGGAGAGGTTGATGGGGATCAACAAGGGTATAATGATGTAGTTATGATGGTAGTGAAGGAGCTCAAGAAGAAGTCAATTATGTGGGGAACCAAAAAACTATCAAGGAGGCTACCAAAACCACTCTTACAACCCCAACTATAGGACCAACAATCTGTCCTATAGAAGCAACAATGTAGAGAATCCCCAAGACCAATTTTATCCGCCTACGCAACCTCAAGCAAGTTCTTTTCAGCCAAGATCTTATGGCAATCCCCCTCCAGTCCAAAATCCTCAATGGCAAAGTCAAGGAGGATTTCAGTTTCAAAACCCACAGAATTTGCATTCTGCGGGAAACAACATTCAACCTTTGGGAGCACCACAGAACAACTATCAAATGGGCCAAGCTGGGCCATCGAATCAAGAGACAGCAGATTCAGATATGAAGGCTATGATACAGCTGCTCATAGAGGACATAAAGGGGTTGATGAGAGGTTGAGCAAGATCGATCGCAAGTTATATGCGAGTTACAACGATCTTCAAGCTAAGATCGACGATATCTACTCTCACATGAAGACTCTTGATAACCAGATTGCACAAGTGGCTACTACAAGCCAAAGACCAGCCGGTAAACTTCCCGGAAAGCCGGTAGCTAACCCGCATGAGTATTGTAAGGCAATCACTCTTAGGAGTGGGAAAGAACTCCCATCACGGGGTGATGAGGCTTCCAAAGAGAAGGAGGTAATTGAGGGTGATGATGTTGTGGTCTTGGAGGAAGTTCAGGTTGATGTAAGCAAAGAGGTAAAGAGCTCTCAAGTACCGGTGAAAGAGAAAGATAATGAGGCTGAAACTTCAAAGAAGTACATTCCACCACCTTATGAGCCTAAGTTGCCTTTTCCGGGTCGACTCAAGAAGCAATTGTTGGCTAAACAAAGGGAGAAGTTCTTAGAACTCATGGACGGTGTGCATGTTACAATGCCTTTGATGGATGTGCTCAAGAACAATCTTACCTACTCTAGGTTCTTTGAGGATATGAGCGCAGCGCCATCATCAAGCATTCCTTGCCAAAGAAGCTCATGGATCAGGGAAGCTTCACTCTACCTTATGCTCTTGGACAGCGGTGATTTCCTAAGTGTGTATGTGACCTTGGATCTAGTGTGAATCTCATGTCTCTTACCGTTGCTAACAAGATAGGGATTTCAAAGTTTCAGAAGTGCCACATCTCCTTGATTCTTGCGGATCCTTCTGTTCGAATCCCGATTGGAATTGATGAGGATTTGCCTTTGATGGTAGGTGATTTTGATGTGCCCACCGACTTTGTTGTGCTGGAGATGGACGAAGAACCAGCTGATCCTCTCATCTTGGGGAGACCATTCCTTGCTACAGCTGGAGCTCTCATTGATGTTAAGCGTGGACGTATTGGGTTGCAATTGAGAGGTTCAATCCTTAACTTTGATATCAATCAGATCATGGATCATCCGGATCTAGGGAACCAATGCTTTCTCATTGAAATATTGGACTTTCTTGAAGAAGACATGGTAGAGGAGTTGAGAATTGAAGATCCTCCTCAAGTGGCTCTCACTATTGAGAAAACCGAATTTGGGTATTTGAGTGAGGATAACAAAGGTTATGAGCAGCTGCTTGACTCTTATGGGCTGCTTCAAAAGGATATTCAACTATTGGAGTTAGGAACGAACCCCGAATCTAATGGAGAACTCAATGGAAATAGCAAGCTTACTAGTGATGATGGCCCATGGAGCGAAGTCAAGGCTCCCAAAGTTGAGCTCAAGTCATTACCGCAGGGGTTAAGGTACGTATTTCTCGGTCCTAATTCTACTTCTGCAGTAATCATTAATGCTAAACTTGATGACGATGAAAGCGCCACGCCATGCTTTTGAAGGAATTGAGACATTTTAGAAAGGCCTTAGGTTACTCATTAGATGATATTAAGGAGCTGTCTCAATCTTTTTGCATGCATAGGATCCATTTAGAAGATGAATCAATGACTTCCGTTGAACATCAACGACGGTTAAACCCAAATTTAAAAGATGTAGTTAGGAAAGAGATTCTGAAACTTCTTGATGCGAGGATTATTTATCTGATTTTCGATAGCAATTGGGTGTCCCCCATCCATGTGGTACCTAAGAAAGGTGGAGTCACTGTTATTAGAAATGAGAAGGATGAGCTTATACCTACTAGGATGGTAACCGGTTATAGAATGTGTGTGGATTATAGGAAATTGAACTAAGCCACTAGGAAAGATCACTTCCCATTGCCGTTTATTGATCAAATGTTAGAAAGACTAGCGAAACATTCGTTTTATTGCTTTTTGGATGGTTACTCGGGATTCTTCCAAATCCCCATACATCCTAATGATCAAGAGAAAATGACATTTACATGTCCTTATAGTACATATTCCTATCGTAGAATGCCATTTGGACTATGTAATGCACATGCAACATTTCAACGGTGTATGATGTCAATTTTCTCTGATTTGATCGAAGATGTTATGGAGGTTTTCATGGATGATTTCTCGGTGTATGGTGCTTGCTTTCGCTCTTGGCTCTCTAATTTGTGCAGGGTCTTGCAACGATGTGAGGACACAAATCTCGTTCTGAATTGGGAGAAATACCACTTCATGGCTAAAGATGGTATCATTCTCGAGAATCGAATTTCAAGCAAAGACATTGAGGTTGATAAAGCGAAAATTGAGGTGATGACGAGCTTGGTACCACCGAATTCAGTCTGGGGGATTCGAAGTTTCTTGGGTCATGCTGGGTTTTACCGACGGTTCATAAAGGATTTCTCCAAGATTGCTAGGCCATTGACACGCCTCTTGTGCAAGGACATTGACTTTAATTTTGTTGAGGAGTGTCATGAAGCCTTCTTGCGGATCAAAGAGGCTTTAGTGAGTGCACCAATAGTCCAAACACCGGATTGGGATTTATCATTCGAGATCATGTGTGATGCAAGTGATTATGCGGTTGGGGCTGTTTTGGGGCAGAGAAAAGAAAAGAAGCTTCATGTGATCTACTATGCGAGTAGGACTCTTGATGATGCGCAAGTGAAATATGCTACCACCGAGAAGGAGTTCCTAGCTAGTGGGATCTAAGGTGATTGTGCACACCAATTATGCGGCTTTGAGGTATTTTATAAAGAAGAAGGATGCTAAGCCGCGGTTGTGGAGGTGGATTTTGCTGCTTCAAGAGTTTGACGTCGAGATTGTTGACAAGAAGGGTATATAGAATGGAGTTGCAGATCATCTATCGAGATTGCGGGTTGAGTATGATCTCCCCATTGATGACTCTTTACTGGAAGAGCAAGTGATGTTTATTCAAGCAATACACGAAGGTACTATGATTGTGGTTGAAAGCAACTTTCCTTCCCTAGAGAAGTTGGAGGAAGATGGTCATTGGTATGCTGATTTTGTGAATTACCTTACTTGCGGAAATGAACCGATTAATATTGATAGTAATGACAGAAAGAAGTTCTTCAAGGAGGTAGTTCGGTACACTTGGGATGAGCCCTACTTGTATAGGCAAGAAAAAGATCGACTATTCCGCCGCTGCGTTCCGGAAGAAGAGATTCAGGGCATTCTTTTTCATTGTGATGGTTCGAGTTATGGTGGACATCTTGCTACTTTCAAGTCTGTCACACGGAATCTACAAGCGGGTTTTTAGTGGCCTAATATGTTTAAGGATGCTCATGAATTCATCTCTACGTGTGTGTGATATACCTCATTATTTACCTATTTTTCATGCATATTTTAGTTCATTTTCATCACTGAGGACTCATGCAATCAAACTTTAGTGTAGTTTTTCATTTATTTTGCATTTTAGAGTCCTAGATAGTTCGAGTTCCATATTTTCGGTCTTTTGAGTCTTTTCAGGTGATTTTCGAGTTACTTTGGACTTTGGAGGCTTGGGAATGGAACTCACAATCAAGGAGTGGGATTGGATCGAAGAAGGGAAGAAAAAGGAAGTAAAATAGCATGGAAGCCGCGGTCATCGACCCTAAGGTCGACGTGGGAAGCTCGACGGTGTACCGCCCACGGACACCTGGCATACCACCCACGGACACATTTCCCTCGCCCGGGTAATTCTCTCTCAGCAGTGTCTTGGGGGTCAATCTCCCGCCTGATGGTTTGCGCTCGATGATGGCAGCATTTCTCGCCACGGGCAGCTTTTCTCAACCACGACAGCAACTTTCCTCGCCACGGGCACACTATCGCCTGGATACACACTTCTCGCCCGAAACTTCTTCTCTCGATCCGACCAGACCGTCGGCCTCACGGACGATGGAACCAACTCGACGCCGCGGCCATGACGGACATCTTGTGCGTGCAGCCGGCATCGACCCCGTGGTCGACTTGGAGAGCTCGACGCCGCAGCCACTTTACTTAAAAAGTTGGGTTTGACCCAATTTGTCTTGAGTCAACCCGAATTTACCTTTAATGAATGAAAACCCTAATGTTTAAGGGAGGATAACATATTCTAATTTTGAGGGAGTTTTAAGCAGCCACTTAGAGAGAGTTTTGGAGAAGATATTGGAGACTCCTTTGGATGATCATCTTTGGATCAATCCTTTCTTAATTGAAGAATCTCTTATCTCTTTCTTTATTTGCCTTTGTTTTGCTTTGTGTTCCTTAGTTATGTGTGAGTAGTTCTTAGATGGATTGATGGCTTGGTAGATCTAAGGGTTTGATGATTAGCTTTTGATGCATAGGTTGTTAGATTCCTTCATTTAGGTTGATCTTAATGCAAGATTTGACTTAATCACTTGATCTAGATGCTAGGAAAATTGTTGCCCGAGAGGTGTTCGATGAAATTCCTGATATAGTCTTTTATGAGCTTTTCTTCCCTAGCCATTGAGAGATGAAGTTAGGGTGATTAGTGGTCTTAATGAATATGTTTGATAATGCTTATTAACTGTTTGATTGGCAAATGAGAGTTTAGCTTGATTGAGTAGTTGATAAAGGGTTCAATGCCATGATAGTGGGTTGTTCTAGCCATTGTTGTTCATGCCCTAGGATGTGTTTGAATGTTTCTTAGCATCAATAGTTGGTTGTTTCTCCTCTAGATCAATTGTCCTGCCTAAACCCATCACCTTTATTTGATTGTTTAGTTTCAGTTTTTATTGCTCTGTTTTGCCTTTAGTTTTGTTAAGTTTGAGTTTCTTAGTTGTTGTTTACTTGAGTCTCGCTTTATTTCGTTTTCAGTTTTTGTTTTAGGTTGATTTAGTTGTGGTTTGATCTTAAAAACTGATTGCTCTAGCTTGAGTTAGAATCAAACGTAGCTAATGTGTTAGTCTAGGTTCCTTGTGGATTCATACCTCAAATGCTTTCAATGAAAATTGTTTGCGTTTGTTGATTTGTTTGAATGTTCAAAAACATAACATCATTGTGATGATTGTCAATGTCAAGGCAACATTAGTAAAAGGCAAGAGATGCCTCAGAATTTCATCTTGGAGGTTGAAGTGTTCGATGTTTGGAGAATAGACTTCATGGGACTGTTCCCTTCTTCTTATGGGAACCTTTATATCTTGGTTGTTGTTGACTACATCTCTAAATGGGTAGAGGCAATTGCAAGCCCCAGTAATGATGCCAAGGTGGTGATTAAGTTGTCATCATCTTTCCGAGGTTTGGAGTTCCGAGTGTGGTAATAAGTGATGGGGAAAGCCATTTTTCATCAACAAGGTTATTGAGAACCTCATGAATAAATATGGTGTCAAGCATAAAGTGGCTACTCCTTATCATCCACAAACTTTAGGGCAAGTTGAGGTTCCTAGTCGCCAAATCAAAGAGATCTTGAGGAAGACCACACAAAAAGATCCAAAGGATTAGTCTAAGAAGCTTGATGATGCTTTATGGGCTTACCGGACTGCATTCAAGACACCACTAGGAACAACACCAATCAAAATGTTTGATGGGAAAGTTTGTCATCTTCCGGTTGAACTTGAGTACAAAGCCATTTGAGCTACCAAGTTCTTGAACTTTGATCTCAAACCCACATCCAAGAGACAGTTGATACAGTTGGAAGAACTCGATGAGATTCGTCGTGATGCGTACAAGAGCTCCAAGATCTACAAAGAGAGGTCAAGGCTTTCCATGACAAGAAGATAGTGAGGAGAGAGTTCAAAGAAGGTGATAAGGTGTTGATGTTCAATTCTTGGTTGAAGCTCTTCCTAGGAAAGCTGAAATCACGATGGTTCAGGCCTTTTGAGGTGAAAGAGGTTCGACCTTATGGAGCTGTTGTACTTCTAGGTCCTTCGGGAAATGAGTTCACAGTAAACAGCCAAAGGATAAAGGCTTACTTAGCCGACTGTCGGGATGCGTTTGGGGAGAAGATTCCGCTTTTTGATCGTTAAACGATATAAAAAGCGGTAGACGAGTTTGAGCTTGAGACGTTAAATAAGCGTACTTGGGAGGCAATCCCTTGGTATCCTTATACATAGTTTATTTTACTTTCTTTACTTTCATTTTGTTCGAAGATTTTGGTATGTCTATGTTGGTTCAAGCTTAGGTCTTGGAAAGAGAAAGAATGGCTAAAGGGTTGAGCAATTGTGCTCTACAAATTGTCGAGGTCGAGCTCAAAGTCGACTCCAATTGGTCGACAAAAAGCATAGACGGATTGAGATTCTGGATTGGGCCGCAGTCGACCTCACCGTCAACCAAATTCGGTCGACACCCGAGGCAACAAAATTCATCTTCTGGAAAGCGCCCGCGTCGACCTCATGGTTGACCAGAAACGCCCGATGTCCAAGCCGAGAGATACGTCTTCTAGAAAATGCCCCTAGTCGACCTCTCGGTCGACCCAAAATGGTCAACACCCAAAACACGCAAAATCTGTCTTCTGGCTGCATCCCGCGTTGACCTCACGGTCGACCAGATTCGCCCGACGCCGCGGCCCAAGTTGCAAGGTAAGTCTTCATGCCTAAGAAATTTTTTGGAAAATTTTCAAAAACTCTCATTACTTCTTCTTCTTCACCCACAAAATTTTCTCTCCTTTTTCACCATTTTCTCTCCAAAATTTCTCTTTTCACATTTCTCAAATTTCAAAAGAATTTCTTCAAGTTTGTTTTGAATCTTTAGTGCAATCTCTACAAGTTTCATTAATCCATTCTTGACCTCTACAACTCAAAGGTATTATTTCTACTTCTCAATCTCCATTAAAGCTTAAGCTTGGTGCAATTTTTGAATTATTGATTTCTTGAGAATTAGAGCTTAATGTTAGGTTGAAAGGCTTTTATTGAGTTAGATATTGGTTGGGTTACATAATTAGAGGTTGTTTGAACAAGATTCATGAGATTAAATTGAAATTTGAAGTTCTAGGGTTCTTAAGGTGAATAGTGACGAAATTGAAAAATAAATTTTGGGAGTTTTGGTTGATTTGTGTCTCTCTCCCTTCCTTTTGATGCTCTTAGACAGGATTTGTTGTATTTCAAAGCTAGATTTCAATAATTTTCACCAATTTTCAACATTGATGTTTAGTGCATTGGTTGGTTTTTTGTTGACTTTAGTTGGCTTTTGCTTTCCTTTGAGAATTGTTTAGAAATGATATGGATTAGTTCTTGTGGTGGATATATAATGGTGTGAGATTTTTTTTGATGTTGCCAAGAGTTCACATTGATTCCAATGCTTCATTGATTTCATATTTTACAATCTCTAGCAATTGTCTTTGGCCTTACATTTCCTTTGATGTTTTATAGGAACAATGCCACCAAAGACAAAGAAACAACCATCTCGAACCGCCAAAACATCGAAGGGAAAAGAGAAACCACCAACTTGGGCTTCAAAGGCATCCAAAGGGAAAGAGAAAGAGAGGGAAACGGGAGAGATATCTAATAGAGCGGGGAAGTGACCCTAGACCGAGGCTGCTGGTTCAAAGAGGAAACAACCGGTTGTACAAGAGGATCCCGACTCATCCGAGCATGAGAATGTTACCTACACCAAGCAAGAGACGGTTGACTATCACGCTCAAACAACAATCAAGCAACTTCCAACCCATTTCATCCGCGATGGGACTCTTGACAAGATGGGGATTAAGGCCGATGTCTATGCCTTGATCAAGAATATGGGCTTAAAGACATCGTCCGAGAGGTGTTCGATGAAAGTCTTGAAAGGGTCTTTTTGTGGGCTTTCCTTCCCTAGCCAATGAGAGAAAAGTGGTCTTTGTGAGCTAGCTTGCTAATGCTTGTGACTGTAGGAGAGCAAATGAAAGTTTAGCTTAACCTATTGATTACATAGGGGTCAATCCCATGAGAGTGGGTTGATCTAGATTGAATGAGTCTCATGCCCTAGGATGGTTTTTGTTTTGTTGAAACTCTTAGCATCTCTGAATCGTTTGTTGGCCTCTAGAACGTTTTCCTAGCCTTAGATCCATTATTTTTAATCACATAATCTTGCTATGTTTTTAGTTATCTTTATTCTACTTAAGTTGTTACAAAACCAATCTATTATCTTCTTTGGCTAAAGTTGATTCCCTGGAATCTCATCGTGTTAATTCTAAACTCCCTGAGGATTCGAACCTCAAGTACTTCAATGTCATGATTGTTCGTACTTGTTGTATTTATTTGAGTGTTTGAAAAAGCGAACATCAAATTGGCGCCGTTGCCGGGGAGTTTATGCAATTAACCTTTAGGATTTGGATAGATTTGCGACTAAAGATTTTGTTTTTTCCCTGTTACTAACAGTTTTCTTTGTTTTTTGCTTTGCTCTTGATTAAGGTGTATGCAACTTCAAAGTCACAAAAGGCAAGTGCTTGACAATGAGTTAGATTTGGATCAGCTTGAGAAAGAGTGTAGGCGAGTAGCAAGGGAAAGAAGAGCTAAGGAAAGAGAGGACCACTTTATTCGGCTAGGAATGGTGAATTTGGGGACAGATCCACCGTAAGTGCTTCATGGAGAAGACGACAATGCAGAAGATCATGGCAATGGAGTTGAGAGACTACATGATCCGCCTCCTCCTCCTCCTCAAAACCCGGTAGAGAGACTTATAGGGGCTTTTGATGAGCTGGACTTGAGAGGCGCTAGACTTGGGATTCCTACTCCCCCAATCAACACTCATAACTTTGAGGTGAAGTCTAGCTTGATCAATATTGTGCAGAGCCATAGGTACAATGGGTTGCCATTGGAGGATGCCCTTGATCACTTGGATCAATTCGAGAGGCTTTGTAGGAATGTGAGAATCAATGGAATTCCGGAGGATTCAATCAAGATGATACTATTCCCTTTCTATTTGGAGAATATCGCTTCTCAATGGGAGAAGAACATACCCTTCGATCATGTGTCTACTTGGGAGAATGGCAAGAGAGAGTTTATCACCAAATTCTTCCCTAAGCAAAAGACAGCTAACACTTAAAGCTGCCCCGAGTTCACAAGACGACCCTACGATCTTTCCTCAACATCACCTTTGAGGGACCCGAGGATGAGACAATTGTGCGGCAAATGGAAGTCTTCCAACACTTCTTCCCACGCCAAGCCCGAGTAGATCAATCAACACCGGGACCCTCCACTCCATTCGCAGGATATATCTCCGATAAAGAAAACCGAACTCGCCGGGACAATGCCGACGAGGAACGCGGCTCCTACTCACCCCTGATATATGTGTATTTTAACTAGTTTTAGGACTCTTTTACAATCCTTTTTACACGATTTCTCATTCTGTTTTGCTTCATTTTAGGATATTTTTAACTTTATCTTGCATATCTTGCATTTGCATTGCATACATGTGATTTTAGGTACTTGGGGAACGAATTGGAAGCAATCTGGACATAAAGGAGATCGTGGGATTGGAGCTGAGCGTTGGAGATAGCTTTGGAGAAAAGAGGAAGGATTATGGGCATGCTCGAGTGGAAGCCTCGAGTGGATATGGCCGTGCACATGGATTTGGACACCACCCTCGAGCGTTTGAGGTCGAGTCAGAGAAATATGGGGCGAAATCTTGTCTTGAGATAGCCACTCGACCACACCTGGTCGAGTGGACCTATCTGAACGTTGACTTTTCTATTTATGTTGACTTTTGTAATTAGGGTATTTTGGAAAGGAGGTATAAATACCCTCCTTAACCTATTAATAAACACCAAGTCATTTTTAGCCTCTTTTAGAACTTCTGAAGTACTCTCTCTCTTTGCTTTGTAATTTCATTCTATCTTTTGAAGTATTTCCCTTAGTTTAATGCAATTTCTTTCTTCTTGAATCTTCTTAATCGCATTCTCATCTTTCTAATGAAACTATCCATTTCATTTTCTGGGGTTTTACGTTTTCTA